>WYDI02006545.1:0-10708 GCA_009867235.2 Psittacus erithacus
TGTCCCACACGACATCCTTGTCTCTAAATTGGAGAGACATCAAGTTGATAGGTGGACCACTCGGTGGGTAAAGAACTAGCTGAGTGGCAGCACTCAAGACTTGTCAATAGCTCAATGTCCAGCTTGAGACCAGGAACGAGTGTTTCTTCAAGGGTCGATGTTGGGACCAGTTTTGTTCAGTATCTTTGTCGGTGACATGGACAGTGGGATTGAGAGCATCCTCAGGAAGTTTGCTGATGACACCAAGTGAGTGTTTTGTTTGATACGCTGAAGGGAAGGAATGTCCTCCAAATGGACCTAGACACGCTTGTAAAGTGGGCTGGTGCCAAACTTCTGAATTTTAACCCTGCTAAGTTCGAGGTCCTACACCTGGGTCAGAGCAATCCCAGGCACAGCTACAGGTTGGGCAGAGAAGAGCTTCAGAGCAGCCCTGCGGAAGGACTTGGGGGTTTTGGTAGATGAGAAAATGTACATGAGTCTGCAGTATGGGCTCACAACCCAGAAATCTGGGCTGCATCAAAAGGAACGTGACCAGCAGGTCAAAGGAGGTGATCCTGCCTGTCTACTCTGCTCTAATGAGAGCTCATTTGGAGTATTGTGTACAGTTCTGGTGTCCTCAACATAAAAAGGACAAGGAACTCTTGAAACAAGTCCAAAGGAGGGCCACGGGGGTGATCAGAGGACTGGAGCACCTCCCATATGAAGATAGGCTGAGAAAGTTGAGGCTGTTCAGCCTGGAGAAGAGAAGGCAGCCTTCCTGTAACTGAAGGGGGCCAATATCATGTGGAGAGGGACTCTTCACTAGGGACTGTAGTGATAGGACAGGGGGTAACAGGTTTAATGATAAGCAGGGGAAGTTCAGATTGGATATAAGGAAGAAACTCTTTACTGTTAGGGTGGTGAGGCACTGGATTGGGTTGTTCGAGGAAGTTGTGGATGCTCCATCTTTGGCAGTGTTCAAAGCCCGGCTGAACAGAGCCTTGAGTGATATAGTTTAGTGGAGGTGACCCTGCCCATAGCAGAGGGATGGAACTAGATAATCTTAAGGTCCTTTCCAACCCCAATGATTCTATGATTCTATGATTCTGTGATCTTTAGCCTTTCAAATTGTTTCGGATACCTGGATTGTAGACAGCTACAAGGAGCAAGCTGAAATATCAGACTTCATACAAAGATGGTTTTTATGGCTTTAGAAATTTTTTATTTCAGATTTTTAAAAATGAAGCAATTAATAAGAGAACAAATAATTCATGAGCCATTAAAATAGATCCTCAAGGAAAATTAGGAACTCTATGAACTATAAGAAAATATTTAACTCATCAATATCTTTTTAATTAAGTGTAGTTCTTGGCTGAGGCTTTAGAAATCAATTTATGACAATACTTGGCTTCATTTTGTCAAATTATAAAAGTGTTTGCAATGCAAATTGATTCTGGGTTATGTAGTAATAATAAAGGTGATAAACACGTTTGCCTGTGTAGGGAGTCAATACATATGCATGTGTATGCATGCATGCACACACACACCGAGTTCTGTGAAGACATGCACACACATACATAATGTTTACTCCTACCATTGATGAAATGATCTTCTTTGTGCTTGTAATTGTCTGTGTAGAACTAGAAAAATAATTGTTTCTATGAGAGTGTCTTGTGTCACAGTAAACAGTATATAGTTTGTGGAGAAACTGTGATGAGTTGGGTAGTTATGCAAGACAAATTCTATTTTTCTTTGAAGAACTTTGGGTGAATGAGGAATTGAATGGCATATCTGATAGGTTGAAGGAGAAAAGATTTTTTTTCCCTCTCTGTTCTTTTAATCTTTCAATCGTAAATGCCATTGTCACCTTTTCCCAAATCTTTTCTTAGCTACGTTCCACAAACCAGAGTCCTTTTTCTTTCCCTAGGTCTCATCTACATCTCATCTGCAATCTGACACAACAATATCTTATCTACAATGACTTGATCATATGAATATCAATAAGATTGGAGGAGATAAAACCCACAAATAGAGAAAGGGTGCCTGATATTTTAGTCAAGCTGAAGCGTAGTTAGCACATTTTTCAGGCTTGCTGATAGGCAAAGTTATTGGTGCAATTGGAGATGGCGCAGGAACTCCCACTGCCTCCCCATGGAAGGGACTTACAGAGATTTCTGTGTTGAAAAGACAGCATTTACAGCAGCCACAGCAGTTCCGTATATCTGAATTTAAAATCTGCACTATTTTCACTTTTCAGACATGGTAAATTTAATAATTGAATAATTTAATCTCTTGTAAATCTTTCATGTTTTGCAGCACTTGTGTTTTCCAGAACACTCCAGGTGCAGAAAATGCCCATGGTCCAAAAAAAAGAAGACAGCTTATAGTTTTTGTCAGAATGATAGATACACAAGAAATAGTAGAATGATAATGGATAATGTGTTTCAGGGTTTGTTTGACCCTTTAAAAAACTGGTCTGCTTACTTATCTGGAAATGCAGCAATTTTTTATTGCTTATCCTTTGCTTTGTCATTTTCTCTTTTTTGCAATTTAAAAAAATTACAAAAAGTCAAAAAAACCCCCTAACCTTGTCACATAATAAACTAGAGTCAAAAATTTGCAGAATTGTGGATTGCTATTTTTGCCAAGTTTGTAAATGGAGAGACAGAAATATTTTTTATGGCTCTCTCAAAAACTGTTTGTTTAAACTGTTGCATCCTGTACAGCTTTTGATGTTTCAGAAAACTTCATGTAAACTTTCCTTAGGTAATTTTTGCATTATTACTTTGTTCAACATGGTAACACATAACACTTATATGTTCTACTGCATTATTCTTTAATTGTTATTTTTGTTCATACATATGTCCATAATTTTATAAAAGTTGCCATTAAGATATATAACTATATTCAGATAAATATTGGAGATACTGAACTGCATTCTTGTTTTTTCTAGTGAGTGCCTTTCTTCTAATACGAAGCTAAATCGTACATTATAAAAATATGGATATTATTGCAAGTAGTCACGACTGTGATGATGGTATATTAGTGAATAAAAATAACTATAGCAGTCAAAAGATTAAAAAAAAAAAAAAAAAAAGAAAACAGGAATGAAAGCCTTCCTATAAGTATTTTTGTATTTTGTAGCATTTTGGTTTGGTTTTTAACTTAGTGTAGCAGGTTGTGAATTATGAAGTTGACTGGCTCTTTATATGTCTTTCTAGATTCACTCAAGTCTAGAAAAGTTCAAATTTGTAACCTTTTAGACAAATTCTAGTAACAGCAATGAAGCTTCTGGTGTTTTTAAAAAGCATGAGAAGAGCTGGTTGTTTGCTCAATTGTCTGAATTTTGCCACACCACATGTCAATATTTTGAAAGCTCTTCTTCGTCTGTTATATCATAATGTAACCTACAATCACTAAAATGTGTGCTGCCCAGAAGGCAGTTGCAAGCCTACAGCTATATTTTAAAGAGCACTCCGCATCTCCTGTGTAATCACAGTAAATTACAGGAAAACTCACCAGTTTGAATTCTGTCTTTAATGTTAACCCATTTGAAAATCTGATTTGAAAAAGGGCTCTTTGAGGAAGACAATCTATAAACTCAGTGCCAAGAATTTCACTGCATATAAAATGCTCTTTTAGCTATCATTTTGTCTTTCTCTACTATCAGACAGAGCAGGGAGCAAGGAGACTTCCAAGGTATTTTGTTTGACTGTGCTTTGCCATCTCCATGAAACCACAGCAAAACAGCTCCCAGCAGTTTGCGAGCTGCTGTAAATGTCCTTACCCCATACAAACCAGTAAAAACTGCTTACGTATTACCAATAATAATACATAAATATATAAATATTTGGGCACAGCCACTAAATACATAAATTAGTAATAATAAACCTCCATGACTTTCATTACTCAGTAGTTCCTTAAGTAAGGTGTATTTTTCTGTTATCCATGATTGCTTCACCTGTCCTACAGAAATGCAACTTTAAGTATAAAAAAATAGGCAAAGACAATAGCAGCATTGCCACAGGAATTGTTTCTCCCTAGAAACACATTGCTGTCTTCACCAAAGAAAATCTGCCAGCTGTTCAGTGATCTTCAGTCCATGAAGTCCTAATCAAAGCCCTATTTAAAACCTGTTCCAGAGATCTAGAATGACTTTTGGTCTGAACGCCATCAATAAGAAGGAGATATGCATGTGCACTGTAAGCACTGTATCAGCATGCCGCAACATTTATCTCACAGTGTGGCTTTAATTAATTCCAGCATCTTCTAACTGCCTAAGGAAACAAGGCAAGCTGGGCCAGAAGCTTTATGAACAATTCAAACAGATGTAGCCAGTTGCAGCAAAGCTCCCACCTGCCTTAAAATACGGAGTAACTTCATGCTAGTTATTATCAGTTTGTCAGACATGCACAGAATAATTTGAAGATTAATCTGAAACCAAGGTAAGTACATATAAGTCAGCACAAGGAAACCAGATATTAAATGTAAGCATATTAATGCAAACTTCTCAGAGGCTTCATGATTTGAAACAACAACAATGGCAATGGTTAAGTGGCTGGTATTGGCTATTTTAATCTGATCAGGGAAAATAGTCAATGGACTTTTTTAATGCTATGCTTAGAGGAGGATGGGAAATGCAAATAAGATTGAAAAAGAAGTTTGCGTAAAGTATCTGATTCATGAACCAAGACATTCTTTGAAAAAATGATGAACAATCAAAAGCACATCACACTTCCGTGCATGTGCAGAAATCATTTGTCTGCAGCAAAGTAACACTACTGTTACTCCCCCCGGTATTGATATATTATTAGTTATTTTAAATTTAAGTCAAGGTATTAATTACCTGAAGGCAGATTTCTTGACAGTTTTACCTTCTGCAGAAAAGAAAATAAACAGGATTCACTCCATATGACCAACCATTGTGCATTAAGGGTTTTCACAAATGCCATCAGTTTGTAATAACAGAAATACATCAGTAAGCATTAGAAAGCCTCAGATTTAAAATCTCTGATACTTCAGCAGATTCAGTTGTTCATTGCCTTTTACCATGACTTCTGTTTTCCCATTCATGTGTATAAGTTTCAGAATTTCAAGAATTTTATCAGACATACATTACATACATGTACATGAATATATACACATATATACAAGCTATCTTTAAGATAACATTTAGTTGGGGATCCATTCTTGCTCCTTCCTTTGCCTTACTGTGTAGTAAATGGACCTGATATTTGGCACCAGAAAAGTAGATGAAAATCCACAAGCACAGTTTAGGTTAGTGAATATCATAAAGGCTTATAAGGCAGAAAATACTTATAGGAAAAATATTTTATTAGATAAAGGAATATATGCAGAAGAAAGTACAAACTTTCATGTGCGGAGGTGCTTTTCAAGTCTGAAACACAAAAATCCAAATCATCACAGCCACAGTGGTTACCTTTACTGTGACACAAAAGATAACTACTTCTCCTGGAAGATGCTACACTGGGCTTTATCTAATGTTTTAATGTATAACCTCTGAGATCATGGTTGTTTTACAAAGTACAGCCTCTCTTTGGATTTGTTAATAAGCAAAGTAAATATTCACTGAATATTCAGAAAGTTATTATGCAGTAGCACATTTTTTAATAGCAAGCTTCAGGAACAAAACTTGTCATTTTACACATAGCAGCATACTATGCAGCACTACTGAGCTTAGAAGTTTAGCAGTAGCCAGATATTCTGAAATAACATTGGGTCATACTGAGTTCAGGTCTCAGTAATGATATGGGAATGTCTTCCTTCCTCTATCAGCAACTTCGTTTCTCCTAGAAGCTTGGGAGGAAACCCAGACCGTACTGAAGTCAAATTATTGGTTAGCTGATTACTTGGTTTCATTTTATTCTATTTACGGAATTGTATAGGTTGCAGATGAATAATAATGCCTGCAGTTTTCCTGTAAGATCTGAGCAAGTCATTTTGCTGCATGAGTGAAACCTCTCTTAGTACCAAAATAACTGATTATTACAGCAACATTGTGTGGCTTCTGACATTGGACCTAGAAAATTCCTTATGGGTCTCTGAAATTTCCAGAACAGCATCATTTCTGATTAGGGTTATTTATGTCATTATTTATTCTGATAATAATCTTAGAAGCTCACTTCCAGTATTTCAAAGTTATGGTAATAAACAAGTTAACATGTAAGAGGTCTTTAAATTGCTGTCATTTTGTTTGTCACACATAACAGCCTGGGAAAAGCTGAGTGAAATTATTAAGTGCTTCTTTTGTTTGAAATGACAAATCTCTCTCTGCTGTCATGGGGTGTTTCCACTGCTACTCCTTAAGTACTTAAAATACAAAGTATGAAGTTAGCTGGAAGTTATGACAGAATCACGTTGATCCATTTAGGATTTTCAAATTGGAAGAGGCATTTTTTTTCTGTCATCTTAAGAATTACCAACATTGTGTTCCAGGTGAGCCATTATTTTCTGTGCTTACTGAGAGATCTTGCTCTTGCAATATTGCCAAAGAATTGCAAAGACCTCACCAGTTCACTGGGTATTTGCTGCAAATTAGTACCTGGGGTGTAGAGAAGTATTAATTCATTATGCTAGCTCCATCAAAACCCAACCTCTCAGTCCACTGAGATCTACACTTCTGGCTAAATTCTCAGTCAGTATCTTTTCTGCTATGCCTCTTCAGATCTTTAAGGTAATATGTTGCTGTGGGCAATGTGGATTGGAAAAAAGAATTTTAAAAAGCTAATTAGAACAAACCATTTACTTTGTAAATTTCAGAATACCAAGAAAATTTGTATTTTACTTATAAAACAAGCCCCAAACCAAAACTGATTAGGTTTATTGAACTGAAGCAGCTTTTGTACTCTTAGACACTTCATGGATTTGCAGATCTGGTCCAAACATTCTTTCTTTGAAACAAACCACAAAGGTCTTAAAAGTAGAGTGAAAATGTGGAAAACTTAAAAGGACAGAAGGCATTTCAAAGACAGCTGTAACAAGCCTGTCCATCTTCTCAGGAGGGAAGCTGGATAAATCTGTAATCTGTGCTTTTTGAATGTTTATTTTCAATTTCAAGAAGGATTCAGAAGATAAAATTAAATATGTGCATATCTGAACACAAAAAAAAGCGTTATACAGTTATACAGGGTTACACAAGCCTTATAGAGGGTAAAACAGTAGCAAGATTGGGGTCTTCCTTGACAGCTGCAGAAACCACCAGTACTCTCCTTTTGTTCAGCTTTACAGTACTATCCTTTATTGTCAGCAGCATTGTCATGTCTGGGATATGACAGCCTTTTAAGTCCTGAAGGACTTTATTTGTGATATAAAACATTCCTAATAAGCTTAATGCACATTCTGAGGTCTTGGTAGATGGCAGGCCTGGATAGACTGGATGACCTAACTGACCTCTGCACAATGCTCTCACTCTTCTGCATATAAATAAATAGAAAGGCTTTATTGGAACCATATACATTCAGTGTGTTATTATCTGTATAATTATGGCATATCTTCATACTTTTGTTCTTATATTTTGCACGCATTGGGTGATGGGACAGAAATAGTTAACGAAATGGATCCAGGTGTTACCGCCCTAGTTGGGCTCAAGACTTGGAACCGCAAAGAGAACAATGAAGTGTCAAGATTGGTTAGCAAAACAAAGCAGGGGGGTGAGCGGGGTGGCAATATAAAGCAGGATTTACAACTCAGAAACAGACCAAACGATGCAAATATTTGTAACCCTTAGTAGTTTTGCTGAATCAGTATGACAAGAAAGTATAAGTGAAAAATTACTGCTTAGCACTTAGTGGACTATAAATGGGACACAAGGCGCGCAATAAAGGTCCTCAGATTTCACCAGAACTGGAGTCCATCTTTGATACGGCGCAGCATGCTTTTTCAGAAAATAGACATTTATTGTTTTGAAAATGTATCTGCACACAGTCTTGTACTTTCTGAATCCACTGACACATACGATTTTCATATCTCAACTTTCATGTTAAAAATCTATAACAGGAATTACTTTTATCGTTTTTTCTTTTGGTTGAGGATTTTTGGTTTTTAAATTTTTCCTCCTTTCAATTAATTTTAACTGCATTATTTAGATGAATTACACTGATATTTAAAACCCCAAGGGTAAACTGGTTGCATTTGATTTCTTATGGTAGATGAGAAAAAAAATGTCAGGAATTACGGTCTTCTGTGAAATGCATCTTATACTCTCGCGCTTACATTTAATGTGCTTTTGAGCCTAAAATTGATTTATCTCCTTCTTGTAAAATAAAAAAAATGCATATTTTATGAGAAATTGTTTCTTTGATTTTTTTAATTGATGGGTAAACATACACAGCATTCATAAAAAAGTCTACATTGCTTCACACTTACTTTTATTTCTTTTAAAAAGTTTTACTAAGTTAAAATGTACAAACATTTGTGTAGGAAGTTTCAGAAGTAATTATTATTAAAAAATCATATAAATCTGAGTTATGACCTGCTGTATGTAATGCAAACCACTACTTCTAGGGTAGTCCAGTTACAAGCATTTGTTACAAGCACTGAGGTAAATGCAAAGAAATCATTTGCAGATGATTATGAGAACCAAAGGAACTACCATATCTTACGCTGTTTGCTGGACTGTGAACAGCTACACATTTTGTAAACACCTGTATCAGTTTAAACTATTACTTCCCTCTAGCTGCTTGCTCCTGCCCCTCTGCTATGAGATCTTGCGCAGATAGCTGTGCTAATAAACTGTTTCTTAGTCTATTCCATGGCATATCAGCAGGGCTAACAGATTAGACCTGACGTGACTGATACCTCCTGAATCAGATAAAAATTCACATGAACTGCTGTGCTGACATAACTTTTTGAGCAGTAACATATGTAGTAACTGTGTTGTAATGTAGTTCGTCACTACAGTTGGAACTGGAAGAAAATCTCTGGCTATGAATTTTTTTTTAAACAAAATTGAAACTCTGAATCAAGTTTTTGATGTGGTTGACAGTGGGCAATGTTGCGCAAGAAACTCTACCGGCAGACCTGGAAAAGAGCTCAGACATCTTGACCTTCATCAGCTACAAACCATGGGAGTCAAGAGGAACAGAAGACAGAACCCCAAGATAATTTCCGAGAACTGTAGATATAGAAACAAAGAAGTTACTTAAGGCAAAATTGAGATGTTGCAACCCAGTGCTTCCAAAATATTAGTGGAAACTTACCAATGTGGCCCAAAGGAACAAAGAATGTGTGTTCAAGGAGAACGGGAAGTAGTAATGTAGCAAGAAATAGTAGCAGAAAACATGTTTGTATATCTGGTTATACATAGTTGCTCAATAAAAGGCATGTGGACAAGTAATGTGATTGGCTGCAGAGACGATGGATAGTAATGTCATTGGCGAAAAAAGTGCATGGTGTTTCATGATGGAAGAGTACAGAAGGAGCTAACCGTAACTAACCTTTACTAACCACTACGCAGGGGACTATAAAAGCCTGTAAGCTCATTCAATCAATGATTTCAGTCTCACCACAACGGGAGTCCGTGCCTCAGCTGCCACAGTTGACTTGATACGAAAAAGACCCCTAATGTGAATGCTATTTGACCATCCCTAACAAGCAGAGGCATTGCATCTCAAACTCAGAGAATCCCACTGCAGGTGACCTAATGAAACATTTAAGTCATATAAAATTTCCTGCTTAATATCTGCAGTTGTGTTACAGGGCTGTTGTTTATTATTGTGACGGTTTATTATTAACTATTTCTAGAAGAGTGTATCCTACGAACTTTACACAACTAGCTCTAATAAACTTGCTCAAAACAGAAAAAATCAGTAGCGGACTGAAGTCAGAGACACTAGTCTATATTATGCGATGGCCATTGTTAGCAAGTCTATGTAATTTTTTATAAAAATATTTTTTTTTCTTTTTGCTTGAGTGGCAGGGTTTAGGGATTTAGACTGCAGTGATCAGGTGAGAGTAATAGACTTAAAAGAAAGAAAGAGCGAATTATCCCAGATCAGCAACATCTTTTTAGTGAACAGATTTAAATTGCATGAACATAGTCTGTGATATACCTACAGTGAACCTACTGCAAATGAAGAGAGTATTATCCTTCTGTGTTCAGTGCTGGTACAGCCCCGAGTACTGTGTGAAGTGCCGGGCTCTACGGCTGAAGAAGGATGTGGAGTCCTTGAATATGTTTAAAGGAGGGCACAAAGCTGGTCGAGGGAATGGAAGACATGTCTTGTGAGGAGCTGCGGAGGTTTCTGGGTTAGTCTGGTTTGCAGGCAAGGAGGCTGAAGGGTGACTTCATTGCTCTCTGCAGCTTCCTGAGCAGGGGAAGTGGAGAGGGAGGTGCTGAGCAGAGCTGGAACCTAGTGACAGGACACGTGGGGATTGGCTTTAATTTGGGTCAGATGAGGTTCAGGCTTGACATTGGGAACCATTTATTTACAGAAGGAGTGGTCAAACATTGGAACATACTTCCTAGAGAAGCAGTCAATGCTCCAAACCTGTTGCTGCTTAAGAAGCATTTGGACAATGCCCTTCATAACATGCTTTGACTTTTGATCTGCCTGGAAGTGGTCAGGCATTTGGACTAGGGTATCATTTTATGTCCTTTCCAACTGTTCTGCTCTGTCCCACTCTGTCCTGTGCCGTCCTCTCCTCTCCTCTCCTCTCCTCTCCTGCCCTTTCCCCCTCGCCTCTCCTCTCTCCTCCCCTCTCGGTCTTA
>WYDI02006548.1:0-44162 GCA_009867235.2 Psittacus erithacus
GATGAATGCCATGATCATAGGATCATAGAATCACAGAATAATTTGGGTTGGAAAGGACCCGCCAGCAGATAGAGCAGCAGCAGGCTGCCGAGGCACAGCAGCGCCGCCGCCACCTTGCACGACAGCCGCATGGCGGGAGGTCAGGCCGCCCGCCCGCCGACCACATCGCCCGCCGCACGGAACGGCACGGATGCGGCCCGGCCCGGTGCGGGGACGTGGCCGCTGAGTCCCGGCCCGGCGCCCGGCAGCAGGGGCGGAGCGCGCCCTACCGTACTCTCTGGACTAGCCGCCCCAAGCACTCTGCCCGCAGCGGCACGGGCCCGGCACTCGCCCCGTGGCCACGGAACCTCCGGGACACGGTTCACGGACGGAGATAACGGGATGGCGGGGGCTTTGTGGAAAAATCTTGTTATTTAACAACGCTGTCAGCACGTAGCGTTCCCTCGGTAGAGGAGGAGGAAAGGCCGGCCAGGGCTCCGGGCCCCCGGCTGCTGCCCGGCCGCCTTGCTCGAAGGCACCTAGGAGATCTCTGCTTGTGCAGGTGTGCAGTGGTGGGTGTGCTCAGGATGACGGGCAGGAGGAAAAGGTAAGAGAGAAAGTTGGTCTCTGAAGCATGTTTCACCTGACTGTGCTAACAAGCAACGTGCTGCCAAGTTTCATTCTGCCGTGCCACCCCGGTTTATCACCACTCTATATTCTGTTCTCCTCCCACCTGCTATGAAGGAAGGTTGTGTCACGAGAAACTGCAATAGCTGTAGAACTGTGAAGGAACAGAAGCATTCACTTACTTTTGGGTGTCTTTGAACTTGTCCTCCTATGACTGATCTGAGCCAGTCTGCTGTCAACATCAGCAGAGACTGCAACACTGTGAATTAAACAGAAATAAATCCTTCTTAGGTTCATAAGATGATTTATGACCTTTAAATGTACAGTATGACAAAAATACCAGTATTCTTGGAGTATAAGCTGCGCAAAGAATGGAGACAACAACCTTGAAATGGAGAGAGGAGGAATGTGGAGCCTCATGTGTCCCTCACGGTGTTAATACAGGACATGAACTCAACACTGTGGCTGGTTTCAGCTCCAGGAACTGTTCCACGGTGCAGTGACCACATGCTGCTGCACTGCATTGGAGAAGGGCTGTGGGGCCAATGCCCAGAGTAGTCCCCACAACCTCCATGAAGCTGTGCTCTCTGCAGTGGTGTTTGATCTTTTAGTTTCAAATAACTGCTCAGTGCTACATCTGTGCTGTAAAGACCACTGCAGAAGCCACAGTGCTACCTAAGGGAAGCATCACACCTTAGACAAGTAACTATGCAAAGACCTCGAACTTGCAGATCAGGACCCTGATGAGGTAAGGGCTCAGCAGGCTGTATCTCCCACTGCACAGCCCTACTTTGCAAAGAAGGTTTACTTTTAGGATAAATCTTCAGAGTTGGTCCTTTCCTATTTAAATGGCACCCCTTTGGCAGTGAAACTGCAGCCTGGCCGTTCTGTACTGCTGCCACAGCACGCCTTCACACAAGGTATCCCAAAATGTCCTTTACCTTATTATCAGTGCAAATGCAATGAATGATTCCTGTTCCAGAACTTCATCCAACTCAGAATCTGAGCAGATGCTAAAATGGAGATTACTTCATGCTAAGAGAAAATAGCAATACTAAATGAGAAACTACAGAAAAACCACACTGCATAAACATATGCTCTTTTCTGAGAATGCACATACTACAGTAAAACCCCACCAGACTTCATACTTCAAAATGAGTACCAGTAGAAACCCCCTGAAGCCCTCAACCTGCACAAATGTGTGATTTCATACTGTCAGTGAAATCTCTCTCACAGATAGGAGATGTGTCAGCAATTGCTGCATAAAAATACCACGGTAACCATTATGAAATCTGATTCTAAGGGATTTTCAGAGACTTTCCCCTTGTTTCTGTGACATGCTGTAGTATACCACCACCCTGCCCACTTGCACCATTTTCTTTCAAATGAAGTTGTGCAAATCCCAGATCTCCCATGCCACCAGCATGCATGCTCAAACTAGATCAGTTTCACTGATGGACTGAAACAGAATCCCATTGCACAGCTCCAAACCCATGCTGCTGAATCCATGGCTCTCTCCAAAGTGTTCGATTCTGGCAGAGAAGCAATGGCTTGGCCATGATGTGCAACCTTAATACATGAGATATGTATTGATGAAACCTTAAAAATGAAGCCTTCTTAGTAATTTATTATTGCAATTTCTAGAGTTGTGTAAGACGGGCTATTTTCTGCAGCAGCCAAGGATTCAGGCAGCTTAATGTGAGAGTGAATGGCTGAGTTAAAAGAGCCAGGTTCCCCAGAACAGGGCTGTGACAGACATACACCCTCTACAGAGAAGCAGTATAAAGAAAATTATATCACATACCATCTAGTGAGAAATAAATCTAAGAAATTTATTCTCCTATAACTGAACTAAAACCCTAGACTAGCAAACAAAGGCATTTATATGCTGTTCCTGGAGTATGAATAACTCCAAGGGCTCTTAACACACAAGAGACCACAACAGATCCCTAGAAAGCTGTCAGAAAGCCTCAAAGTTGCTTCAGCACAAATCCCCCCCATTTGCCACAAAAATGTGACATCCCCGGTGTGCCTGCCTGCCTCTGCACTACTCCACAGGCCCCAAGAATGCTGGGGCATAGCAGTAGTGGGTCAGGCTCTCATAGAGGTTTGTTATGGCCTGTGATAGTTACTGGTATCCTTCAGTCACTAAGAAACTAAACTATAACTTGATCTCTCAGATGCAAACTTTACTTACACCTACTTCAAAGCAAGTCAGGCACCTGTCCAGCAGGTAACACCACAAAATGTAACAGCAAGAAACATACTGCATATTTGCATCCCTCACCATTACAATTGTATTTTTCTAAAGACTACTGCAGGTCTCATCCTGAATTTATCAAGGCCACCATCCTGCTTCTAGAGACCTACGTTGTTATGCTTATTTGGAAAAGGTCTTTGTGCTTCAGGATCCTTCTCTCCTCTGGAAAAATCAAATGAGAAGCTTCATTATCTTTGGATAATGGAAACTGTAAAAGAAAAGAACAAAAATAAAGTTATCACGATATGGTGTTATGAACATGGCACATCTATAAGTGAAACTCTTAAGTATTATAAACTAGAAAATTAAATCTATGGGGAAAGGACACTCAGATGAAAATGCATTAGATTCAGAGGAATGTTTCAGGTCACTTAGATAAAAGATGTAAAAATACTTGGTTTTCACTTGTTTTCAAAATAAAGGGAAGAATAATATGAATTCTACTCTTGTGCAATGATATCATCTAGTTCCATCTCAGGCAAAGCCCTTATTTACCATTTACATTGTTCACTTACACTGAATTTTTGTGAAGTGTAAGTTTGACAATTACAGAACTACTTCTAGTTGTTTATAAAAATTATAGCACTGCTAATTCAGAGAATGGAAATAGTCATGTATTTCATAATGTATTTCACAGAGAAATACATTTCTTATTGAAACATATACCTACTCTATGTCCAGCTGTTTCCTGGGTAAACAAACAGGTTTTTACTTGTTAAATTAAATGCACATTTTGTATCTGATTGCCATTTCCATGTACATGCCCATTGTATGTCTACAATACAGTATGTATCATATCCATGAGATTATGCCAGATTTACTTGTTATTGTTAGCCATGCAGAGTCAATTGTGCTTGCAGGTTGCAAAGCTTCATGTTTCTATTTTTCAAAGGGACAGCAAGTTTTACTACTTACTTGACCAGAACATTGTAGGTAATGCATGTTCATTCTTCAGCACTCCATTAAACATACAGCAGCCAAATTCACTTCTTCACCAGAAAGGTGCACCAAAAGATGTGGGTTTTCTACATTTCTAAATAAAACTTTTTCATCAGAGTCAAAAAAAAACTCAGTATACTTTTTCCAGAAGAAAGCAATACAAAGTTTTTAGAGATGCTCCTTAATACTTTATTTGGATGGAAGAACAGAATGGCTAATGCACCAGTTTCTTCATTAAAATCAGCATATAAATATTTCTTTTACAAGGTAAGTATTACCAGACAAAAAAAGCTGGAGGTTCTTAGACTCTAAAGCAAATAATTCTGAGTCAGTCTTGGAAAGGGTCAGTTAGACAAGAACAAACCCTCTGATGAAACTTCTTCCTCATTTTTCATAGACTTGTCATTCATATTTGAACTTATCCAGTGAAGATGACGTCTACTGGTTCATAATTCAGCTTCCTGCCCAATATTCTTACTATAGATTACATTGGTAAGGTCCGAAAGTTAAAAAAGAAGTTAATGCCGAAGCTGTCTGGAAATGCATCAGAAGTTTCTGAAGACTTGGTTGAGACCTTGGTCCAAGTCAAATCAGCATCTGAAATTACATGTTGTCAACTTCTTAATATATATAAAAAACCACAAGCTGGGCATCTTCAGTTTTGGCTTATAAAAAACTGGCACACAGGAATGTTTAGGCCGAATATTAAATGATCTGTAAATTTTAGATCAACGGGGGGAATGATCTGGATCTGTTCTGTAGCATGTATTTATTTTTTGTGCAGTATTTAAACTGCTGATTCAGTTCTGTACAAGAATAAAGATGTTTTCTCATTAAAGTTGCCATTCTCAGTGGATTTCCAGCAAGACAAATCAGTCTTTATTACCTTGGAAAATTGATTCTGTATTCAGAAAACCCAAAACCAACCCAAAACCCCCAAGCACACTTCATTAGCAGAAGTTACGTAATTATGGGTTTTTCCCCTTCAGGAAAAACATTTGAATGCATTTCAAAGTGGGCAGGGAGAGAGTCAGTAGCATTTAAAAATGCAGAGAATCATCTGGAACCAGAGTATCTTTCGCTGTCTAATGTCAGAAAAAATCAGATTAGTTCTACATTAGGTGCTGTATTTAAAGATAAGTAAATTATGGCTTTTAAACCAACTTTACTGCTTTTAGCAATTTTTTGAGGTTCTTGTTCTTAGTGCCATTTTTCTGTTGATTCATCAGGATCAGCCTCTATTCACATTGTCAATCTTGTTCACTTTTATCTGCGCTCTTAGAAGATTACATAATGGGGAATTACTATTCCAACAGTGCTCCTGGGGCCACTCTTCTGTTTCCTCTGTTTCTGCAGCCCTCCACTTCAATGTATTTTGGTTCTTGAAATCATTTTATCCTTACCACATCAATTTAAATTTCATTAGGTCCAAACCTACTTGTATTTACTCAGTTGTTGACTTCATTCTCTCCTCTCCAAGCGCATTTGCTCTCACTGGATGCTTTATTTACATATACAAGCATTTCTTACATTTTGAGCTGTGGGAGAACACCATCAACCTTCCATAGCCTGTTACGTTTAAGCAGTATTTGGCCGTGTCTGATGCCCACTGCAGCTATCACAAAGCAGGGAAAGCACTGAGGCTATGGAGGCGATCTTCACACTGCAGCACCCCATCCTCTGAGTAGCATTTTGATGGGAGTTGAGGGTTAGGATCTGATCAAATACTACTTTTATCTCTTGAGATCACTGGATTTCCCTTGAAGCAGGACGAAGCCCACCAAACCCTCAGTTTTGTTCAAAACCAAAGCCAGCCGGGGAGAGAAGGGAAGGAACGGGCCGTCCGGGCCACCACGAGACCGCCAGGAAACACGAAGCACGGCCAACCCCGAGGGGCGGGAAACGCTCGCTCAGCCGTCCCCCATGCCATTGACTGCCCACTCGCCGGTTCCCCCCTCTCTCGTCCCTTCCATTTTTGTTCTCCTCCGCAGGCGGGCAACAGCAAGAGGGGCGGTCCGCCAGAGAGGAGAAGGCCGGGCCGGGGCATCCCTTCAGGGCGGAGTGAGCTGGTTCCCGCCCTGCTGGCGCTTCTTGCGCTTGCGCGGTGAAGGGAGAGGGATGGCGGCGCTGGCGTGGTGAGTGGCGGAGGGGGCATAGCCTGAGCGGAGCGGGGTTCCCGCTGGCAGCCGCGCTCTCGGAGCCTTTCCCCCCATCAGAGATCTCGGGGGGTGGCGGCGGTTCGTGGCTGTCAGCCGTGGTGCGGGTCTGCTGAGGTGAGCCCGGCTCATCCCTTCCCTCGCCGCGTCACCTTGCCTTAAGCGGCTTCTCCGCTCGACGCGGGGTCGTTTGGGGTACGGCCGGCGGGATTCCGCTTGTGTACCCCCGGTGCGGCTGGAAAGCCGGCGTTTGACCCAGTTTACCGAGCAGCGGGGCCGCATTGTGCCTTACCGTGGTGCTTTGAGGGAAAGCAAAGTGTTTGTCCCTTTTCCTGGCAGCCCCTGGCTGCAACAGAAGTACTTCAGTTCTACTTGCTCTTACTTTTCTCTAGTAAAAGGCTGAGAAGCTTCGTTATTTCCAATACCTGGTTTCCGGTTGTGGGAAGTGCTGCTGAGGGCTGAATGTTGTAATGTTGTGATGTTGTGGAGTGGATCTCAGCGGTTCCTGAACTGAGGTCTGTGAAATAGCTGGGATTTGTGTGGGACCTCCTAGCTTAGTTTGGGGTCATTAATTAGTGTCCTGGATGCCGGGAAGTGGGAAAAGCTGTGGGAAAATAAACACGCAGGCTGGCACATCATTCTTGAAGGGGCTAAATGGGGTTTTGTTAGTTCTTATCCTGTCTCATTGGACAATGTATGGTGTTTGGATAAAGTACACAGAAGTGTACATCAGGAGTTTTTCAGGCCAGGTATTTCCTATCTAGTTACAACTCAGTAAACACATGGCAGCTTCTCAGCCTGGAAAGGGTGGGAATATTACCATGGAATCGAGTGATATGGTGAAATAGAAGTTTAATTATTTTTCATACTTATCAAATGAGGTAGATTGCCCACAGGGGAAAAAAAGTGCAATCTGTTAATTTAGCTCGCATGAAGTTGTCTGGATGGAGACATGTTTAAAAAAGTTAACTGTGAAAGTCAGTGAAAACTTGCTCTTTCCCAGATAATAGTTATATTTTGCATTGTTTGGTAAAAATATTTTTGTCTTAAAAAGTTAATTTGCAGTTTTCAAAGATGTGTGATTCTTTTTAACTCTCTTCCCTCCTCTCCCTGCAGCTGAAATCTAAGCTAAACCTGAGGAATTGCCTTGCATTTAGAAACTATTGAAGCGTCAGACAAGCTGTATATCAAGGTGAGTGGTTCTGTGTAAGTTCCTTCTCTCATGCTAAATATATACACATTCCCATGTACATATATATACATTCCCATGTACATATATATGTATGGTTCTGATGGATGTTAGTCATAAAATGTCCACACAAAACACTTGGTGAAGGAAGTGGCAGGTATCCTCTAGAGAATTTAATTCCTTTTAATTCTGTGTTATGTTTTCTCCGACTGAATCTTTGGAAGGTGTGTGAGTTTTTTAGGGTGCTTCTTCAGGTTTGTGAAACCCCTGCAGACTGATCAAAATAGTAAGCATGCTCACAGTGGACATCCTGAGTGTGTCAGCTGCTTGTGTTTGAGCTCTTGTGTTATGAATCTGCTGCAAAGGAGCATCTTTGATGTACTGTGTCTGTGCTATCCTATTTATTAAATACAGCAGTATGCTTAGTGTATGTGCCCATATAATCTATTTGGGGTGTACTCAGTCTTTTGCTTGTGTTCTGGTTAATAGGGGTATAAATTATAAAATACAGCCCTAATTCTTTTGGAAGTATTACCGTTTTTCAATATTTTCTAATAGAGATTTGTGATCAGTTCACTAATGAACTGTAAAGATTTAAGCATAGCTATAAACTACAGCTACAAAAAGCTGACAAGTTCCAGAACTCAATTTAGTGGGTTTTAAACAGGGTGTAATAGGTACTTTCCTGTGCTCCAAGTGTTTGCATTCCTTTACATTCAGTTGTTTCTTTAAGAAGCACAGAGGTGGTACCTTCACATTCTTGCTAACTTTTGTTACTGCTGTTGTGTTTTCTTCTTCAGCATACGGAAGATACTTTTGTTAGATCTGAAATGTTCCTCTTAGAGAATTTTGAAGGGATACCGTCTGCAGAAGTTGGAAACTACAGTAATCTTTCCTTGTTTTTCTGTTTTGATAGGGCCACACGGCTTTTCCTGCTGGATTCATCATGATAACTCCAGCTTTTGAACTGACCCAGGATCATGACTTTCTTACAATAGTAATCAAAGTGCCTTATGCCAGAGCTTCAGAGTTTGATGTCTATTTTGAAGGGGAAGATTTTAAATTTTACGCTAAGCCATACTTCCTCAGGCAAGTAGGGGAAGGATTTAAACAAAAATTGAACTTGATTAAACAAATATAGTCAGTAGAGAATGAACTTCATTTTGATCCCTTCAGAACATTCCTCATCTGCAGCTTTTACACTGTCAACTACAGACAGCCCGTTTCGTGCAGAGGATTGTTTTTATGGATCTGGCCACTTCATTATTAGGCATTAAATTGTGTTAAAGGGAGTTTAAAGGAATACTTTTCTAAGTTTACTTTACAATAGATTATTATTAAAGATTAGTAGCTTAATAGATGATGATGATGATGATTATTGAAGAATAAAATTTCTTTACTGTGAGGGCAGTGAAGTACTGGAACAGGTTGCCCAAAGAAGTGATAAATACTCCATCCCTGGCAGTGTTCAAGGCCAGGCTGGACAAAGCCTTGGGCGACATAGTCGAGTGTGGGGCGTCCCTGCCCATGGCAGGGGGTTGGAACTGGATGATCTTAAGGTCCTTTCCAGCCCAAACTGTTCTGTAGTTCTGTAATTAATTGTAAAACGGGAAGGCAATTCTGGATGTAAGATATGTAGAACAAATGTGTATTTTGCCTGTTAAGAGCAAGACACGATATATTTGATGAAGAATGGATTTTGATGCACTCCTAAGAGAAAAGCCATGTGAGTGGAGGCAGTAGGAAGTGAGCTTCCAGCTGCATCTTTTCTCTAGATAGAAGAGTCCACATTATTCTGTAGAAAAGGAAGAAGAGGCAGTCTCGGGGTGGGAGTGTTAAGAGAACCTTTGGCATGACAAGCTATTAACCTTTCTTATTTTCTATATCCTGTATTCTTGGGCATGCTTCTGCTTTAAACAGTAGTAGACCACAAGGGATTTTAGTGGACTGGTAGAATGAGTGACTTAGTTATTCTGAATAAGCAATACAGGAGCTCTTGAAAGTTCTCATATCCTGTCACTGTAGGTTAGCTTATAGTTTTTAAATTGTAGTGTCTTCCAAGTGCTGCATATAATGCAAAGGGTGTCATCTCTGTGGTGGTTGTAACCTCACCCAGGCCGGGAGCCAGGAGTCACAAATCTCATCTCAGATGCTGATCTCTTGTGCCAATATTTAGGGAAATGGATTTTGAAGTAAATGGGGATTTAACTGCATGACTTCCATTACTGCTGAAAAGAGTCATGTAGCTAAGTCCTTCATGCTACTTTTGGAATATGCCTTACATTCTTATAGGCTGAGACATTAAGTTGTAGAATTAGTGAGGCATTCAATGAGGCATCTGATTTTTGCTTGTAGGTTGACACTTCCTGGAAGAATTGTAGAAGATGGCAGAGAAAAAGCATCTTATAATACAGACAAAGGTATTCATTAATGTTATTACTATATATGTCAATAAAAATGCTACTAACTCTCCAATAATTTATACTTTGCACTGGAATTATGTAGTACTTTAGTGAAACATATAGTACTGTAAATAAAGGTAAAGTTTCTCCTATGTTACTTGAATAAGATTTTTTTCATACTTTCTTGTGTGTACTCAGGCCATCCTTAAGCTCGAAGGATGTGTCCAGAAATATCTTAATAATAATTGTGTACACATCCTCTTCAAGCCCTGTGTGGGACACACATGTTACTGTACTAAGGTTATTAGTATAGTAAATCTGCAAAGAAGTCAGTGCTGAGTAGAATGAGATAATCCTGAGGCAGTTCCTTAGCTATGTTTTGAGAGAGAAGGTGTTAGCCTTTCTCCACACTTCAAGGCAGAAGGTATTTCTGGAATTAGGTGAAAATTGGTGAAACCTACCAATAAAACCTAATTCGATGCTTGCAAAGTCTTTATTACATGCTTGACTAGGACAATAGATTGCTGAATATAGTTTCCTATGATCTGTCGATTGCTTGATTGATGGTGGAAGGATTAAAAATAAAATGAAGCTTGTATTTTGTTGGTTTGTGTTTATATAAAAGTGAGTCAAAAGACCACAACTCGTTAAACGTTCTCTTTCACATTCTATCATTAAAATACTTGGGTTTTGTGAAACGTGTGAACTAAGGTTAAAAACATGCACAGAAATTGATGCATAATAAAATGCATATGTCGTGGTTTCTGTGAGTCTTTCATTAGAAGAAAATGCACATTTTTGTTTGTTTTGGATATTTTCATGCAATAACTATATTCTGACTTTCCTTTAAGGAACTTTTACAATTCGGTTACCTAAGGAGATTCCTGGCCAGTATTTTGAGGGACTGGACATGCTGACATCTCTTTTAGCGCCAAAGAAATCAAGATCAGCAAAACCTTTAGTAGAAGAGATAGGTATGACGGAACAATCCTATTTATACATGTACATAACAAAATAGTTATAGAACTACATAGCAATACATGTAGAAAACTGCAGTATTTCTGTTAGTGTCTAATCCAAGGTACAAGAAGGCTGTGAATTGATACAAATATGGGTAAATATAGAAACAAAAGTACTGTAGGTGATACATGTGTCGTCTTAGTTATGTTTGTATTTTTCCAAAATGTGCTTAGCTTATGCTCATCCTCTGTAGATCATTGTACCCCTCTAGTGGCTGTATCCACCACATACAGTTGAGTCTTCTTTCTACACACTAGCGCAACTGGACCTGTAGCTCAAATGGTAGAGGCTAATTAAGGTTCTAGTGGATGACTTTAACATTAGTATTTAACAGACAAGAATGTTTATTTGTGGTTAGTTTTCTTATGCTTTTCTTCAATTGTTGGTAACATGGCTTTGCTCCTGGTTAGTGTTGTCTCAGCATCAAGTTTTGATCTTGCTGAAATCAGGGCAACAATTATTTCAGTCTTCGAGGCCATATAGTTAAAAATTTTAGTGTTCCTGGTTTTCATTTTTGAAAGTTGGAGAATTTGGAGCAGAGCCCATGGATTATTGATATTAGCATCTGCCTGTGTGACCCAGTGTTGTATAAGATTTCTTAGAAGGTGCAGTAAAATGAAGGCAGCTTATTGTATTACTAGTGTTTGCCTTTCTATTAAAACATAGGTATTTTCTGTGTAATAATTTTTCTTCTCTGGCCATGCAATACATATAGCTGCGTCTGCTGAGTTGTCTGAGGAGGAGGAAGAAGAATTTGACTGGGAAATAGAGCAAACCCCTTACAGAGACAGTGCAGAAAGCAGTCTACCACTACAGTACTGTTATGGCTTTGGGAACTTGCGGTCAGGGGTGTTCCAGCGGCTGCAGGTAGATGCGTTTTTGCGTTTTCCTCTCATAAAAGTACTGGGTATTGGACAATGTTTCTGGGTATTGGACAGTCTTCCTGGCTTATTTTGTGGACAGGAAGGAATCATTAGGTAACTATTTTCCATTATCCCATTCCGTTACTGAGAATAACTCTGCTTTTGCATGTAGTAGTACAGACAAATCCTTGTTCCTGGAAGTAGGGGGTGGTCAAGATTGAGTAAGTTGTGTAGCAGACTCAAGAGGCTGATCTGGCTCTGCAGTAATTTCAGCACTGGAGAAAAGGGCTGAATAAGGTCCTTGGTAAAATCAGGCTCTGGAAGTATGCTGCCATCAGCAGCACAGCTCAGCTGGCCTGTGAAGGCATGGGAAAAGGCCTCTATGAAGTAGGCCATGTGCCAGGTGAAGAGTTCTGACAAGCTGCAAACAGTCTGCAGGCTGTTAACAGTCTGCTTTAACACTTTTGCATTATATTTGGTACTGTCTTCTGTTCTGACTTCAAACTCTTTTAACATTAATGTACAGTGTATTTCAGATGCCCTGAATTTTAATTAATTTTTAAGTTAAGGAGAAACCAAAACCAACAACCAAATGAAAGCTGGCTAATCTATATGGTTGTTGCAGTAAAAATTACCATTGTGAAATTCATGGTTATTTTCTCATTGTGCTTTTTATTCTAGACTCTTCTTACCAGACAGTAACTTAAAATGTGCACTCTTCATGCTGCCTGTCCACCTAGTATCTGCGGGATTTACAAGGGTTATGCTGATGCATTGCAATTCGCTTTTGCAGATTAATTGTTAAGATAGGAGCTTTGAAATGCAGTTACTTTGCTCTTAAGTGTTAAGCAATTTAAGTTGTAGGTCTCTAAAGCAGCTTAATTATGTAACTCTACTTACTGCATGAATTGTAGACTTACCAGAGTTTGGAGAAGAAGGATTGCTGTTTATGGAGAATGTATTTACATGCTATTATGATATATACACTAGTTTATTACTATGAAATTTATGAAGAAGTACGTTTTCCATCAGCTTTAATGTGCCACTACTTAATGATGCCTAAATGGTCCTGCAGTTGCCCATTAATTAATTTTACGGCCACTTCAGACTGTGAGAGTAATCTCAAAAGTCACAGAAACAGTATCTATGAGTTTTATCGTGTCTCTGTGGTTGTGTGCTTTTGTTAAACATTGCAGATTTTATCGTACTGCGGAGTAACCAGCTGCCTTATGATAAAACAGCCTGAATAGACTTCATAATATCTTGAATTCTAAGGAGCTTCAAGTAATTGAATTTCTTTGGAGTTTTGATGGTTTATTTGCACAATAGAGCATGAATTTGGAAGATTTGAAAGGGGGATTGAAGAGCATCTAGGGATTTCAGTGTAGTAATGCTGATAAGCATTCTTCCTAAACTCTTACTGAATAAATCTTGTATGTGATACATGTGGCCTGGTCCTATAATTTTTGTTGCATTTGCAGGATGAACTCAGTGATGTTATTGACATTAAGGATCCAGACCAAACTCCTGTAGATGAGCGTAGGAGGAAACGTCTGGCAGCTGAGGCTGCCAAGTTTGAGCCTGATCATTACCTGTGAGTATTGATTTACTTCATCTAGTCAAGTAGAAGTACCTCAATTGAAATATTCACTTTTTCTTTTAAAAAATGATTGAGTTTAAGATTACTTCTGGAAATTACAGCTTTACAGCAGAATGAGGAAAAGTTCCAAACCAAGACTTCATGTTTCTTTCTGCTTCATCCCATGAATGTGAAGGTGGAAGTGATTCTTCATGCCTTTCAAGTTTGAGTATTTCAGGTCAAGTTAGATTCAGAAATTTCCAGATAAGTAAACTAAAGTGAGGCCATGAGCTCTATTAATATACCGTGATTCCTGCAAGATTGATTTGGTGGAAGAAAAGCGTAGTCCCTGGTAGGGAGAATTAGTACTTGTGTTTTGTCGGGGAGAGGGAGGCTTAACACACTTTGAAGTTGTTTCAGAAGTTATCTCTACAAGCTTGGAATTTTTCCCATCAGGTGTTTCAGGGGCAGCTGTATGTGTTTCTGTAGCACATAGAAAAGCCTTCTTGAACCATCACTTGGAAGAACATTTCACTAGAACTGAGACAGTTACTAACCTATAATGTGATGCAACTGACAATGATTGTAACTTTCCATCTTAGAGCCTGTGTTCTGACTTGGTGGATGAGCTACAGATATTCAGTTTAATGGCTGTGTTTTGGTTGCTTCAGATGATACCAGTCCTTCTTCAACAAAAAGTGTTTTCCTGTGTATTGTGATGAGGGCAGATGGGGGAGAAAATGGCAAACAAGTGTTCTGTGGCCTTTCAGGAAAAGGCACACTTGCTGATCTCTTTAAGTTACTGTAGAAAGATACTGAAGGAAGGCAACAAAAAACTGTCAGTGTGAGCATAAAGCAAATTGTGTCTGTGTTCAGTAGACTGGACAGGTTTTGTGTGATGATTAGGAAGGTATTAGGAATTTTCCTGCCTTTTTTTTTTTTTTTAGTTCTCAGTATTTGTGCGATTGCTCGTTGTGAAGAAAAAGCTAAAATAAGAGGAGGCTTAGAACTTGAATCACTTGGTATAAATCCCCCCAGAATTACTATATTGAAATTTTTTTACCACAGTGGCTTTGTGCGGAGGTGGAGGTAATCTCTCTTCCAGAATTTATGTACAACTCTTCTTTTTCCACCTTGCTACACTAGGCAGGCCCTTGTTTACCTAGAAGTCCATCCCCATCCCTACTGTATCTTTGCCCTTCAGCTGCATACCCTTCCCCGAAGCATATGCAAAAGTACCCAAAGTGGGAGTGTTTCCCAATAAAATGCAGTTTACTGCCAGTGACAGTGTCTGAGAATTTTTCTCTTTGGAGTGTCTTCCTTTAACACTCAGAACAAGCCAGGTTTGTTCACCTTCATGTCATGCTGCAAGCTCATCAATTTCCCAGGTTTCTGGGTGGCTCAGGAAAGGTGGAACAAGTAAGGAAGGGGTATTATGAGAGTAGAATATTGTTTATGCTTTTAATAATGATTATTTTCTGCTTTTATGCCATAGAAAATATTTCTAATGTGTGGAAAATAGCCTACAGCCAAGTCAGGTGTATTCTATGTATGCATTAATATATACCCACATACACTATAAATTGAAGTAGCATGTGAGTGGTTTTGGTGTTTGTTTTCTTTCTTCTTTTTTTCCCTGCAGTGCTGATTTTTTTGAAGATGAAGCTGTTCAGCATGTTCTGAAGTACAAACCATGGTGGGTTGATGCTCATAAAAAAATGACAGCCTTGAAGGGGGAAAGTCATCAGGATCAGGACACTCATACAGTTGGTGAGAATATGTGTGTGTGTGTATATATATATAAATGCACTTGCTGCTTAAATGATAATTGCTGTGATGCCATGTTATCTTTTAGGTTATTGTTCTTAAGGGAAAAAATGTGCTTTTAACCCTACAGTTTTTGGTCTTAACCATTCTTCGTAGAGGAGTGTTCTGTTGCTTCTGTCCTCAAGTGAAAAAATAGATTCTCTGAGGGACAGCTTTATACTGAAATCTTTGAGACATCTGTGTGTGTGTAATTAACAGCATGTTATAAAGTGGTCATTTCATCCTAAGCATTTTATCTGTTAGTTGCATAGAGTAGTGTGTGATCTCTTTCATCTACAGAGCAAATTTTGGAGTTGTTCATTAGGGCTATTTCGGAATTTCGGGTATCGATGAAGAAAAAGTTCCCTTTTAAGGGTTTGCTGTAATCTTTAAGATTCCAAAGGAGATACGAACGTCAGTAAGTCATAGTAATTGAAATCAAATCGAACCTATCTTTGTTTAGTGATTGTAACAGGTAGAAAATGGGTCCTTTGTTGCTGGTGCTTATTGCCTCTTTTTTCAGATTTTTCAAGTAACTGTTCTCCCTTTCTTAGTTGTATTTTCAATGGAAAAAATAGCCAAAACTGGGTTTTGTGCCCAATTCCAAATAAGGTGCTGACACTTCACAGCAAGTTTTGCAAGAATCAGCTGTGGAAGATTGTACTAGTATCAGCCCTTTATCTCTGAGCATGTCTTCTGTAGGGTGTTTTGTTTTATTGACACAGTAGCACACACGCTCGTGGCATTTATTACTCTACTGATATTTTTATGGGTCTTGGAGACTTTTTTTCAAAGGAAAATCTTTGTCTTTTTAGAAACTAAAAGAGATGGGTTTGGGTTTAGTGGATGACCTTGTAGCAGTACTGTTAACAGATAACTGAGGTTACCTGTCTGTACATGGTGATTGCAGAGAGCCGTACAAGTTACTATTATGCATATTCTTTTATTGTCCTTTGTTCATTTCCTGTGTAGTAGGAAAATCCAACATTACTGAAGTAGATAATGATAATCCCTTCACCAAAGGTTCTTAGCAAATATTAGTGCACTAATAATACCTGTACCTTCACATTTCCTCCAGAACAGTGGAATCTGTGTAAGTGTTGTATACTTCACTGTGAATGTTATCTGATCTTCATTACTGGTCTCTTTTCAGCCTCTAAAGCCAGAAATTGTAAATTGTATCCACCATAAGCATTTGATTTAAAAAGCATTGTACAAAGGTACAAGAGGCTTGAAAATAGAATAATGAGGGGTCCTTCTGTTTGTTTTCATTTATTTACTCCTGAGTAAATGAAACACTGCTGGTGTTTGCCTGTGTTGAGGAATATAATGAAAAGGAAGAGCTGCTGGATGATATTATTGATAAAGGATGTTTTTACTCCAAACAGAAATTCTGAAGAAAAAATACGTATGTTGCTGAGTTTCAGGAACAACAACAACAGACAAACTACTCAAAGCCTGGCAAGCTAATGAAAGTTATGCAGAAAATGGAGCTACATAAAGGATCATCTTTCTCGAAAACAGTTGTTTTAACAGACACATTTAATAAGAATGATCAAAAGAATTTAGTGTGACCTTCCTGTGGCTGAAAGAAGTGGCTTATGTAGTTTAGTGGATTCTGAGGAAACTTAAGGAACATGAGAGGCCATCTGGGTTATGTTAATGACAACAACCCACCCTTTTCCTTAAAAAGACCTCAGTTTTGGTAAGGGTGTTTGAATGGCAACAGCAGATGGGGATGGCAAAGGGCAGAATGGGAATCTGAAACCAGTGGAGGTTCTTAAACCTGAGTGAGTTGTGATGAAAGCAACCGCCATGAGAGGGAGTACAGGTTCTACTTGAAGGTTTCTTATGAATGGAATGCAGAAGAGCAAAAGGTTGGTCTGGGTTCTTGGACCTGGAGTCTGACTATCAATAGGATGAGTTACCAGTGGGTTTTTTCTTGCTTTTATGCTTTATCTAGTCAATGGGATGGTCTGCCTAATCTGAGTTACAGATTCAGGAATTCTTACCAGCTGAATGCAGTTCGACTGTGTATCTGCGTTAATGCGTATTCCAGTATGCGTGCTTGGTAAGTGGAAATGACATGAAAAAGGCACATAAAAGCACCAGGGACCATGCTGAGTGAAGGGCCTTCTTTACTACTTGAGAAATGTTATTTCCACTAGAACTGGGGAGAAGTCTGCATTAAGGGAAGGTATGCTCTACAGCTAGAAGGATAAGGAGACTATCATTGGCATTAGAGTGTGCTTATAGTAAGAAGCCTTTGAACACTAGTGCTTAACTACGAAAAGCCAAAGGGTGCTTGAGCACAGAAGCTCTAGAGGCAAAAACGTGTATTGCAGTATGTTTCGTGGTGTGTGGTAATTCTTTGAGCCTGTGTATATGTGTACCCCTGTTTGCTTCTGAACCAGTTTAAGGACATAAAGAAGGAGGGATTGAAACCGTCATGCAGTTTCTTTTTATTTCTTATGGAAAAAAGGCATTAAATGAAGAGTACCCAGATTTCTTCCTCTTCCTGAGTTGCAAATTCATGTTTTCTATTCAGGAAATCATCTGAAATTAGTCCATTTCCATTGTCTTTCATGATGAGGACTTCCAAGCATACAGCTTGTAAAGAAATGTCAAATATTGGGGTGTTTAAAAGGTGTACAACTTGTGATAGGTGTAATATGGCCAGCTTGTAGAAATATTGTCTGTCCTGTGTGCAGGAAGGTTGTATTCTTAATTAAACATGTGCTGCCTGAAGCCGGTCCACAAAAACAAAAACTGAGAGATAAGATGGAAATAGCTGTCAGATGTGCAGCATCTTGTACTGGGGAAGCCTGCTGCCCTCCAACATGAAATGCTGTATCTTTTTAGAGGGTTGTTAACTGAAGTTAAATAACTGGTAAGACAAGAAGGTAGGAATGGCAATGTTAAAGCATTATTGATGGTGGACTACTGTACAGGCTACCATGGTATTAGGGTATTGGGACTAAAATTTGACACTTGGTACCTTTAGAGTCCCTGTTTTCTGTGCTTTGTTACTGCTGCCGTTCAGACAGGTCCCACCTACACAGTGTTTGTGGAACTAGGAATGTTACTGGGAGCTGACTTGTCAAGGTACTACGTGGAAATGTGAGTTTAGTGTGGGAAAGTGGCACAAATTACCAGTTCTTTAAGTTTTCTGATTCAGAAACCCTGAACCAAGAGTATTTTTGTTTTGTTCCTTCCTTTGGCTAATTTATGTTGATGTCCTTTTGGTTTTTATATTCATTGGTTCCTTGGAATCAAAAGCTTGATTACTTTTGTCTTTATAATGCCTTTGGCTACAAGGAGCAATTAGAAATACAGATTGCTTTTTCTCCCTTGGCATTACAATTAACTACGTTTTGTTTGGTTGATACTGTTCTTACTTTCAGCCCTGATTATTGTCTCTCTTATTTTTTCATCATCAGGTTTTTGAATGTCTCATTACCAGTTTTTTTTCCTTTTTGGATCATTTCTTCTCATTAGCATTTAAAGTCTTCTGTTCTGTCTTTGCCTTGAATCTATTTTTATTTAAGCTGTTTACTTTTCTCCCAGCTTCTGTGTGTGGTGTATTTTGTCTTTTTAAAGTTTCTGTTATTGTCCTATGTGTTTGTTCTTTCTTTTGTCTTTTTTTACCTTTTGCTGTGTATCATCTCTTCTTGCCCTTTGTGGGGTTTTGGGGGTTTTTGTTTATATTCCGCCCCCCCCCCCCAGTGTATTAGCCACCCAGCAGCTGCGAGTATTGCCTTTGCGGTGTGGCTGAGGAACCAGAGGAAATATGAGAGAGCAGGTTTCACCATCATGTTTGTAGCAAAATACCATTTTTGGAGTGGACGTTTTCTAAAGCTGAAAGACCCAGATTTTGTTCACGCTTATAATGTGTAGCTTAATGAATTACACAGCCTTTCTTCCCATGAGGGAACAAAATTGTTCGAAAGCCCTTGCTTTCTACTGCTGCTGAAGTTTATGTGTCAGTCTTGCTTCTACAGATTCCAGATGAAAGCGTTTGTGTTTTCTAACAGTCACATTCAACTTAGTGAAAAGTTAGTTTTTATTCTACTTTGAATTGCACAACTGTACAAACTCCATTTTAGGCAGCACAAGAATCTCCAAAGACTCAGGCTGACATGTATTTAATGTTGCATTTATGTGTTCCAAGGATATTTTATTTTGTTTACAGTAACCTGTCGTACTTGGTCATAATGGTCAGTGACCATTCTGACTTTCTGATTTCTTTATAGATCGGGAAGCAATTTCTTTTTAGAGATCCACCTTTCAGGAGGGCTCTGCTCAAAGATAAACCATTACTTGGAGATTCATAAGTTTAAGATAAATCACTTACCAAATTTCTGCAATTGTTCTGTTTACTTGTTTTACTCAAATTGTCTGGGCCTTTGCAGCATGTGTACATTCCTGCTGCAGAGCAAGTATTCTTCATGCGAGGAAAGATTGTTGTTTATTCATGCAAAATTCTTAACATATATGTCATATGATAGGACAAATGATAGGTCTCTGTTGTAAAGTATCTCAGATTTTAAAAGGCAAGAACAGTAAGACATGGAAGAAAGAATGATGTATGGTTTTGATACGATTTATAGGAACTGCAGATTTGTTAAAGAATAATGACAAAAATTAGTATAAAGGAACTTGCAAGATCCAGGAAAGACTGTGCAAGTCCAGTGACTTTATGAAGAATGCTTGGAGGAAGAACACCAGAATTGGCATGGAGGAAACATGCTGTAAATGTTGATTTGAGAATTAGAGAAAGAAAAGATAAAAAAGGAAAAATTTGAATGGAAGGATTGTAAAGGAAGGGGAGGGATAAGCAAACCAGATTTGACTGATCATAGTTTAGAGCAAATGTAGGTGTTCAGAGGAGGACAGTTTCGTGTTTTCAGGGCTCTGGGCTCACTTCCTGAAGAACTGAGGCTCGTCTGATCAGTCTCCATGACAGAGTTCTTGTGGGTCCTGGGTAATGGTTGGACTTGATGATCTTAAAGTTCTTTTCCAACCTAGTTTATTCTATGATTCGGTGATTCTAAAAATGGTGACTTCCTACAAGTTCTAAAAAAAATGGCACTTGTACAAGGGAAAGAGTGCATTTATTGGATCTTCAGTGCCATCTTCTTAGATATTGTATGGTCCATACAGGAAGATGTTATTGGCATGTCAGCACTGTGGACAGTGTTAGTAACCTTTCACATCTTACCAGTGAGCAATAAATCCAGACACGAATCAGTAGAAAATTTGGCTTCATTAGTTCAGTTACTTGTTTAAGTTTACAGTATTGTTGCCAAGTGGTTTTTAAGGCAGTATTCAGCACTGTGGGAAATGCTGATCCTGAACGAAGCCTTTGGGTGTCTTTCTAGTCAGAGTAGCGCTGCCTTTCTTCTTAATGTAAGAGGGTGGTAGTTCTGCTCAGTTATTTTCTTTTGAGGTAGCTCTGGAATTCACAACTTGGCTTGACAGGACCATAAGACAGGGCTCTGCTTTCACCAGAAGGCTGGACCAGCTGATTATCCTGGCTCCTTTCTGACCTATACTTTGCTGTAATTTTCTGAGTCTGACCACGAAGTCAGCTGTCTGTCCAGATAGCACATTTTATCTAAGTGCCTCTAACACGTTTAAAACCATAAGTGTCATAGTAGTCCTGAGATACAGATCTTAATGCTGGCTTGATTTAAGTGATGTTATCGGCAGGGTAAAACATCAGTAAGACCGTAACAAAACACCCTCTGGCTGTCAGACCTCATCCTCCCCTTTAAAGATTAAACTGTAGTTCATTGACAATTGGGTACTGAAAGGCAATTTGAAATACATTTAACATGAGAAATGGCTAGTTTAGAGTAAGTGGAGGAGATGATTAAAAAGTAAGGCTAATCTCTGCTGTATCATCTATCAGTAATTCTGGATGTGAGATTAATTTGATTCCTTTAGACATGCATACGTTAATACACAGTTATACTGTGGCTAGAAGGAGCATGATTTTGGCACTGACAAATGTACAAAACATTTAAAAATAAATCTCAAGGAGAACTTGCAAATTCAGTAATTGATAAGTAGCAGGAGATGCTGCTTTGCATTAGACTAATACTGTTGTACAGATACTGTTAAAGCATGGGTAACACAAGTGTACAAAACTGAACAGGCTTAATTAATATAGCAGAAAATGCAATTTTACTTGTTAGTCTTATAGTATGTACTTTTTTTTGAATTGGGAAAACCAAGTAGGTGGTGGTTTTGGCATGTTAATGAGTTTCAGGCCTGGATAATTTACTATTCAAAAGCTTTAAGGAATGGATAAATACCTATTTGTAAAATTGAAGTGTTTTCTCCAGAGAGAGAAATTTTATTTAGAATGCCAAGCACTTCGCAGTGAGTTAATGAACATCTTGTAACATTTACCTTTGGAGTTGTCTAGTCTTGATGCTGCTTTCTCTAGACTTGCAGTTTCTGTGTTTATGGTCTAGTTGTATATGTTAGATGCTTCAGAAAGTGTGTGTTCTAGAGGAAGAAAACTTTATCTCCTATGTTTGGTAAACTTCACTTGGAGTTGTTTTGTTTTCTGTTTATAAGGAATGTATGGATCACATTTATGTATTCCTTTACAATGTGGATTTTAGGGAATCTAGCAAATACTTGTTAGTAAAACTTTAAAAATTCCATCTTTGTAACAAACTTCATTACTGTAGTCATCAGAAGTGATTTTAAGTGTTATGACTCTGATCTGTTGTAGTAGTCTTTGCTAACAAACTTTTGGCTGTTCACCTCTCAGAATTCCTTTTGCATCTTTAGCTTCAGTTTCACCTTCTCTTTTGTGCTTTTATTGAGAGTGGAAGTGCCACTTGCATATGTTTATATAATAAATAGTCCTGTATTCCAGGAGAGGGTTTTCTAGTGGAAGCTGGCTGAAATTGGAAATGTCTTTTTTAATTTCCAATTGGACCTGCTAACTGTAAATGCCCTATTGTGATACTTTATTAAACCCACCCTACTGTAGCAACTTACAAAATGGTTTGATTTTATGTTTTTCAAATGTGCTAAAATATTGAATGTGTGGTTTTATGGATAATTTTAATGTGAGTGAGAGGTGAGTCACTGAAGAATCAATGTGATTTAAGAACTTAAAATTGCTGATAGAACATAAATTAATCATCTGTATGTGTGATATAAGGGGTAATACTGAACCACATTGCATTAACAGGAAAACAGAACTGTTGTAGTCTTGCTAAATTGTCACTTTGTACAAGATCATAGCAAGTGGGAGAGATTGGCTTTCTCAAGATGATATAGAAGTTGGAATTTCTTTTTGTGGGAGCATATAAATAAATGGAGACTGGCTTGACTCCAAAGAAACGTTTAGCTCACAGGAACTTTCTGTAGACATCTAAATCAAGTATTTCATGTTTATGAAGCTGATAGAAACATTTTAAAAGTTCATATAGAAGAAACATTCAACAATATTTTGCCCAGTTCATAACTTTGACTTGAGATGAGGTGTGTGCGTATGTACGTGCCTTTGGCAGCACAGACATTTGTTTCAAAACACATAATAAAATTAGAAAGTTTGTAGAAAGCTCCTGGGGTAAAGAAGCTGTGAGTCTTAAAGGCAGACTCCCCGCCTCAGAAACCCTGAGCATGTGGATTGTGTAAAACAATGATGAGCAATGTCTGAGGAGAAATATCTATAAGCATGCATGCAAGCATCATCCTTATGATAAAGAAATGGTCAAGGGCTGTAAAAATAAGCTTGGTTTACTAGGAGTTGTAATCCTTTTTTTTTTCTTTTTTTTTTGTCTGTAACCCATGCTGTAACATTCCACAATCCTGCAGGGATTTAGCTGTGTCCCGGGTCCAGGGATCTGGACTCTGGGTTGTGCCCAGCTGTGTTCTCAGCTCATGCTGCTGGGAAGGAGCTGTGAGAAAGTCTGCAGGAAAACAGGAATAGTCAAATTGCAAGTAGGATTGTTAGTAGCTCAAGGATTCCACAGGTAAATACCAATGTGGAACATTTAAAAGCCTAAACTGGAAAAGCAGGGATCAAGTTGGGGCAGGAATTGTTGAGTTATCAGGTCAAGATGTAAACATTGATGAAGCTGGTGGAAGATGATGGCTCAGCAGTACTCAAGGATCCATCTCAGAACCACAAAGGCTGACCCTTCCCAGCTGCCTCCCAGTCTAGCAAGAAGTCCCCAGGTACTTAATTGGGGTGATGAACATATTAATAGTTAGTATCACATCCTCAGCTTAGTGTGTTAACCATTAGGTGGTTTACGTTTTAAAGTTCGTACATCTTGTGAACAGCTTTTCTCTGGCCTCTCAGGCAAGCGTGCCAGAAGATAGTGACTCAAGGGATGGTAAAGTAAAATTCAAGAGATATATCAGTAGTAATTGTCAGGTTTTGGTTTTGCCCCTCTTCCCTAGAATAAATAATTATAATTCAGTGAGTTGAGGCATACATCATGTACCTACTCCTGGCACTTAGGGTTTCTTTTCAAAGTTTGACAAGAGTGCTGTCTTAGGTTTGTTCCTGTCCTTAGAGAAATCTCCTTCAGTCATGGTATTGTAAACTCAGGCTGGTTCTAGTGTTACTGGTGCTTGAAGAAATTATGGAGTGTGACTTTCTCAATGCAGCAAAGTATCAGCTGTCAAGCTAGTAACATGTCTTTCCTGTCAAGTCACCTTGTGCCTATAACTTTTTTCTGTGGCATGACCAAAATGTGCTCCCTACATCTGTCCTATTCAATGAGTCAGAGCCTGCTGACATGGAATGCCTGCGCTCCATGCAGCCTGGCTGAAAATCTCTTACCTCTGGCTTCTGGCTGTTTTAATTGTACTAAATGGCTTCTTGATAAGCGAGTTTGTACAGGGCTGGCTTTTCATCAGTTATCTACTTAATCTCTACTGTTATTTCAAGGCACTTATGCCATCCTTTCTGAAGTGTCTTAAGTACTCTTCAGAAGGTTACCATGCAATATTCAATCCTAGCTATCTGTGTCTATGCCACTCTTTCTCAAGAAATACTTTGATGCATTGTCACAACATGCCTCCTGTGTTGCTGTTGTCTTCCTTATCTCAAAGAGGAAGTGCTGAGTGAGAAGATTCTTGGGGTAGGCTCAATATAGCCATTCTAAATACTGAAGATAAGCAAAATATGACAGTCACTTACATAGTATACTATAAGTCTTTGGAAGGAGATACAGCTTTCATACCAACATCGGTGGGATTAGGATTTTGATCTTTCTTTGATTTTCCTCAGATGCTGAAATGATGTTATCACACAGCATAAATGAATCTCCTAAATCATGGCTAGGCCATGAGTTAAAATTGTTAAGTTTTGGAAATGCAGAACTGCGCCTTTCCTTTTTTCACCTTCTCTCTTTCTTTAGTTTTTACCCTTTTCCACAGTAAGAAAATGTATGTATTTATGCTGTTTTCTTATTTTTATCCCATACAATGTGGATTTAAACTTAAATTTACTTGGATCATATTGTGCATTTATCTCTGGTAAGATCCGCAGATGTCCACAGAAATCCTTGGCACTTTTGGAGTGGATACATGCAGTACATTGCAGGGCTGGAACTTGACTTTGAAAGGAACATGACATAGAGTTTAATAAAAGTTAAAAATGAAAGTGAGAATGATTTAGACTTTTTCTTGAGTGATGAGTGACCCGTGATTAGTTACATGCTTCTTTTTTAAAGAGACTGTTTAAGTAGTATTACCACCTATTAAAATGAATGTGCCAGCTTTAACCTCATAATCAATTATCCTTTGACTTTTTATAGTTGTCTTCTCTGAGGAAGAGAGAGAGCAGCTGAGAAAGTTCACAAATAAATCTTACCTTCTGGATAAAAGAAGCCGTCATCATGTGTATCTTGGTTTAATTGATATCCTTCTAGCCTATTGCTATGAAATCCGTGTCAACGAAGGAGACAAGAACGTAAGTCAAAAAAAGTGTCCGGAAGCTACTGCTGGACCCTTTGCTGTCATTTAGGAAACTTACATTTTAAAGTGAATTTACTTCCAAGCATTAAAAATATGTAATAAAGTTAAAATGAAAGATTTTCAATCTCTAGCTGTTGGGATACCTGTGGGGATTATTATGATTTCTAAACACTTCTGTTCTTCTGGAGCAGCATTTTAGCTGTAGAAGAGAACTGCAGTTGCAGGGGACCCCAGACAATTGTTTATTTCTGATTTGTGTTGTATTGTGATGTGTCTTGATTTATGTAAATTTAGAGTTCACAAAATAATTACTCTTTTACATTGATGTTTCTTCCTTCCGTAGTTTGAACAGTTCCATAATAGAGAATTACAACTTAATAGGTATTATTACAAACAGGTATGTGTAATAATACCACTACTGATTTGGATTCTGAAAGAGCATGGGAAATCATTGTCTGTAAGACTAAAACTGTGTGTTAGGCTCCCATTATATGCCTTTAAAAAAAGTGATTTTTTTCAAGAGTTACTTTGGTGGGTACCTTCTTATAAGCTTATGCACGGAGCATGAAAGGTGTTTCCTGGGGCATTCTGGAAACCAGAGCAAGGCATTTAAAACACTTAAAATTGACATGCATAAAAAAAATAATACTAAAATGCTGATGCAGAGTGTTCTTTTTCTAGTGTTCAAACACTCAGGGAGGTAGGAAGGCATGTTTCCATTTTCAGGATTCTGGTGTTCGCCCATCTCTTCAACCGGCAGCAGCCAGCTTTACTTTATGTTCTGTATCCCAGGCTTTGTACAGGATATTAAGAATTAAGAGAAGAGTGGAAGTTTAGGATGGATTCCATGCTGTGCTGTGGCGAGCTTGCCTTTTTGAAATGGACTCACTTCCCAGATATAGCTTTGTGTCTGGCATCTCCTCTGCTGATATTAACCAATACAGTGTTTTCTCAAATGCTTTTAATCAAAATATTAGAACATATAATCCAAACCGTTCTGTCTTAATCAGACTCACGTGTGGGGCATAGATTTTAGAATGGCAGAAATGTCCAGACCTATTTATTCAACAGAATAATCTAGGATGGTTGTATCATGTGTTAGTGTTGCGCAGAACCACAAATACGCGAGGAATACAATTGTACAATCCTTCAGTGACCTTTACAATAACTGTATGATATATATGGAAAACATGCTGTAGTCTTTTTTCCTCTTCTATTTTTTTTCACACACACCCTTCCAAGATCTTCAGGCCGTACAAATCTTTACTAGAGCCAGGCATTCCTGGCTTTTTGCCCTAATCATCTCACTAGGCCACACTACCACACAAATACTGTGAATCTGTAATGACATTTTACATGTACTGCTGGCTTTAGTAGCCTCTTTGAAAGCCAGAGTCTTGAGCTGTTTTCGCGAAACAAGGTGTTTGAGATTGAGCTTTGTTGAATCAAGTTTCTGTTGCTTGGTAAAAAGGGACAGAATTCCACAGAAAACCTTTTCTTTTCTGTGATTGCTCTTGTATTTATAAGGCTTTCTATGTAGGCTAATTATTCCCAATGCAGAAACCAATTCAGTTATTTAACATCTGCATTGCAATATAATTTTTAATGCTATCCTGTGGCCATTTCAATGCACGTAAAATAATTGCTGCTTCATATTCACAAAGGTTCTTCAATTACTGCCAGAATGTTACCTTAAATAGTTTGCCAGGAGTCTTGAATGTTGAATTAGATAACACTTGTTTTAAGGTCTCCTTAAAAAATCCTTTTAAAATCAGGTTGAATCATCTTGGAACATAAGGAAACTGAGTGCAACATTGTGCTGGCTGGAGGTAAGTTAAAACTTCAGTTTTGCATTATCTACTTGCTGTATTATTTGGTTTTGGTAGTGGATATTGCTTTTGTGGAAAGCTTACTCTTTCAGTATGAAGATGAAGTATCTTCCAGCTACTACCATCCTCCACAGGCTGCTCTCATCTCTCTGGGAATGGGCCACCTTCTAGCCCATTCTGGAAGAGCTGAGGATAGGCACTACAGAAAAGCTGCTCGTCCACACACTGTCCTGAGCTGCTGGGCTTGATTCATAAGTTCTGACCGTTATTTAGGAAGTAGCTGTAATTAATCTTCACATACGTGTGTGCAACTCCATGCTTAGGGCAACAAAACAGAGCTACCTAGCTCCTTGATCAAAAGTCCTAGATACCTTCCTATTTAATTGTTGAAAGCATGTTAAAATTGGACATATCAAGGGCATAAAAAGCAGGGAGTGTAACTTCTTAGTGTTCGTGTGTCCTGTAAGTCTTACCTCAGATACATGTTTTAATAACTTCTAAAGATGGCAGGCCTTGATAAAGCAGGTTATTGTTCACTTCTGGGTTTTTTGACTGCTGAACTCTTCTTCAGCCTTCCTAGTTCATTATTCTGCACTTCTAGCTCACTCTTTTCCTTGCCTGCAAATGAGGCACCTTCTGCCTTGTCCTCAGTTCTGCCGTGTGGCTTCAGAATATGTTGGGAGAACGCAACTGGGAAGCCCAGACATAAATGTAAAAGCCTTTCATGTCATTGGCTTTCCAACTCAATCTAAAGGTGGTTGGTGGTTCTTTTTCTTTTCATCTGTCATGGGGAAGGTGAATTCCAAATTCCATTTTCTTGTAACAAAAAGACTTCAGTTCTATGGTTGTGAAACTTGTCTCGGGGTTTAGTGATTGTGTGATCTTTTAGATGCTGTATATTTTTGTTTCAGGTTTCTTACAGTTAGTGGTTGTTTGTTGCTTTACTTGCCCCCTTTTTGCAGCGTTATCTCTGCATCCCTATTTGTTTAGTTGCTGTTAGCCCTTTGAAACCAACATAGACTAGAGGAAACAAACTGAATTCTGTTCTTTGCACTTTCACGTTGTTTACTGAAAGCATACAAGCCTGTATCATTAAGTTGTTAGGGTCCTGGAAGTGGAAGGAACTTAACCTCGTCTGTAATCCACTGTTTCTTACAATGGCAGTAAGCTAGAAAGGACTGTCCTGTCTTCAATCGTAAAATTACTGAGCCTGGTATCAGTTTGCAGGATGAAAAATGAAATTTGGCAGGATTTTTGGATTCAGTCCTTCAAACGTTTCTTGCAGTGGTGAATGTTTTGTTCAGTTCTGTGGTTTTCTAGGTCTGTTTTAATTTGTTTCCATTGAATGTTCTGCAGTGACAAAGGAGTGCAGTTAAAATGCAGTGATTGTCTTGAATCTCTAATTCTTTTCAGATCCACGTCCGAACATAGTGAAGTAATTTTCTGCATGTACTTATCCTATAATATATAAGTTCTTAGTGCAGTCTGTGCCAACAGTATATTTCACACCCAGAAAATTCAGTCTCCTGGCACCAAGCTGTTAATAACTGTATCTGTTCTACAAACCATGTAGAGGCGGGTGTTTTCATCAATCTGTAAACAAAATTGCCTCAGCTATGGTTTGATTGAACTGACTGCCATTTTGCTGTGTGTGACATGTACACACCTTAGAGTCTAAATATTAAATAAGAACACATAAATTATTTAAATGCTTACCGGAGCTTCATTAAAATGAAAAATAGGTTGAGGTAGTTCTGTAATGCAAAAAAAGTGCTGGCTGTCAGCAAAGCATTTTTATTAATTTGAATAAATTGAGAGTTTGAGATGAAATAGGTATTTTGATTTGCATTCATAAATGGAATATTTTGTCTTGAAAAATGAAGGCTGGAAAGGAAATCACTCTCTTAAGTTAATGCCTCTGGCCTGAATAAATTTGAGGTCTTCCTCACTTGTGAAGAAGGACAATGAACTGCTTTCCCTGAGCAGGTGTATTTATCCCTGTCTCAAATACCTGTAATTTTCATGAAAGATGAAGTCATGTGTCGTTTTTAAAGATCTTACATGTACACATCTATTTTGTTAATATCATGTGGGTTTAATTTTTCTTTATTCTTCAAAGGCTTTTTATAGTTTCCTCTTAATCTATGTAATAATGTAGGACAGATGTAATATATTGCTTTAGTCTAAAGGATGGCAAAGGCTTGAGTTAGATGTTTTATTCTAATGTTCTCTAAGTTCTTTTTTTAGTTCAAAACCACTAAAACATATAGGACTTCAGTTAACCTGCTATGCAAACTAAATGTGCAGTGTCTTGTTTTTATTTAACGTGTTGATTTCCATAGCTATTAAAATACACATTTTTAGATGAATAATATATTCAAATGTGCTCTATTCTGCTGCAACTTTTTTCCTTAAAGGAAAACAAACAAAGACCTAATTCTTTGTATAGGAAACCACACAGACTAATTCAGATTTTTCACTGATACACACAGAGTTTCACTAGCATTCATGATGTTCTGGTATCTTTTGGAAGAAGAGTGCTGTGCTATCCCCTATACAGACATTTTGGATTGGTGACACGTGCCTTCAATGATACAGTCATGATACTGCAACTAGGTAAGTTTTTTAGGGATTGGAAGTGATGCTGCATAGCCACATTGTTTTTATGTCTGGGGTTTCTAATGATTTCTTTTAATCTTTGCATATATTATCTTAGTTCTTTGCTTGTTACCAGGAAAGTAAGATAGTTGTAAGTAACAGCTGCGAAGAACTGTTCATAAAAAACCCAAGCAGTGAACACCATGAAAACCATTCTATTGCAAAACAAATAAATAAATAAAATAATGGGAATTTAATTTAAAACTGAAGAATAAGAAGCTGACTACATACTATGTATTTGTAGCTTTGTTTTGTTTCACATTCAGGAATGGAGCTGTCATCTTGATGACTGCAAATTATTCTTTCAGCAGTGACATTCATTTATATATTCCCTGTTTATCCCAGACAGCTTTCATGTAAGAGTACAAGTTTTCAAATCTATGATTATTCCAGCTTCAGTTGTGCAGTTGTACATAGCCATGTTTTATCTTGAGTTGTTAAAGTGACTTGCGACTTTTCTATTTATTACTACTTTCAAAAAAAAGCATTAAGTGTTAGGTACATATATTACTTTTTGGATGGCAGAATCACTCAGAAGCAGCTCTTTGGTTTGTTTTCAGTGCTTGTGAGTTGCAGGATTAAAACAAACCAACCAGAAAAACTAAGCAAACAAAAAAACTCTGCAATCAAAACACAACTGCCAAAAACTATTGATGATTCGAAGTACCATTTACATTATAACAGTCAGATAGTGAAGTTCTAAGGGGAAGATGTACGCTGTCCCTCTTCATTTATCTCCACTGGCTTATACTGCTGTTCATAAGTGGAAAAAATGAAATTCTGATAACAAAACAGAAATACAGAGCTGTCAGCTTTTTAGATCTTTTTCTGAAGAAGAGAATACATGAGAGGTAAGCTGTTTGCTTTCCTTTTAATGCTATGATGGAAAACAGTGAATGGATGAGTGAACATTCAATGATCCAACAAAATACTTGCAGCAGTTTGGTGAGGGAGGTGGCATCTACAACACTCTTTCAGGTTTCCTTATTCATCTTCCTGCACTGGACGTGTGGCTGTTGTTGCTTCCTTACCCTCTGCTTCCAAAGCACAGTGGCCCAGTAGTGCTTGTCATCATGGTCTCCTGGTGTCACTCATGCTAGTCTTGCTTCATCAGTAAAGTCCTGTCTTCTCTGGAGGAGTATTTTTTTTTATGCTCACTCATTCGTTGCTGGAACAGGAGATAGGGTAGATTTTTTTTTTTTTCCTGACCTCAGCGATTTGCATTAAAATCGTTGCCATAAGCTTAAGAAGAAATCCAGCTTTATTTAGCTGATGGTTCAAATGATATAGAAGCAGTAGAAGAAATTAAGAAATGCAGCAAGTTTGGCTTTGTTGTGTGTTTGTGCTGTGCTGGTTTATTGGGAAACAGTCTAAATGTTTCTTCCTTCAAACTTCACTGGAAGTTGAGCCATGCTTTTGAGGAATTTCTGTTTTTACAAAATCCTTTGAAAAACCTTTTACAAACCCCTCTTTGTTTGCTGGAAGTGATGCCTCCCTAGTTTGACACTGTATTGCAATGTATTTCTGATGAACATAAGTAAAAATGACTGTTGAATTACAGATAATTAAGTCAATTAAATAGTAACACAAAACTGTTCCTCCTTGTGTAGATGCAGGAGGATAGTGTTTAGCTTAAAGGAAGAATTGGTTTGAGTTGACGCAAACCGCATCCTGACTTGAGGTTTCTTTCAGGATGTTGGTAGCAGAAGCTGGGACATAGTGTAATACAATGTTTTAATAATAATATGCACAGTAAACTAATTTATTTTAAAATACAGAAGAATTTTGATGGGACTGAATTGTTACGTCTCAAGTTATGTGACTTGGCTTGAAAAATCTTAGAGCCATGTTGGTGGATCGCTTCCAAGGTGGAGAATACTGTGGTTTTGAGCTATTAAGTATCCTTGCGTGTGGTTGAAACGCTTCATTTTGAATTAATACCTCCTGCCAAAGTGTTAATTGTAAATTGAATGCATTAAGCTGATGAATGTTGAGGCCTTCAGTAGATATTTTTATGGGCTGTTTTAGTGATATGTAATACTTAAAATACTTCAGCAATGGTGTTCAAAATTCAGCAGTTACCTACTGTACTTACCTGTTCTTTGGATAGGATTAATAAAGGAAAAGAAATGCAGTGGTACATCCAGCTACAATGCTATTTCCAACACAGTGTGCATACTGCGTTTGACAGCTGACTAACAGAACTTCGTCAGATGTGTCTTTATGTAAATACATGGAGCCCTTTTTGTAAAGAGCTGTAATAAGTGATGTGGGCTGGTTCTGTCTGTATTTACTGACGCTGTAACCATTGCATAATACTGATTTTGAAGTTGTTGTCTATGAACCAATAATGAAGAGAACTCATTTGCCCTTTTTTTCGGTGACATAAAAGTTGCTTTGCTTCTTTTCATGCAGAAGTTCATACTAATAGATTCTTGGATTATACAATTCCCTATTAAAAACAGTACTATTGCCTCACTGGGGTAAGTTATTACCAGGACGTTTCCATGTAAAAGTGAGTTCTTTTCCTCTTGTTCCTAAGAATGCTGCTGTTCTCTTTTTGATGAGACGGTGAAGTTCAGTTTCTCTTTTTAGATAAATGCTCTTCCTTCTTGAAAACGTGGAAGAACGTAGAGAAGTCTCCAGGAAAAATAACATACTGTAAAATAGAACAATGGAGCTGTTAATTTCCTTTGTTTCCCATTATTCAGTATGAAAGCTGGTAGAATTTCATGATGATGTAAAATCAGTGTGTTATGTATATCAAATGGCAGAGAGAGCTAGGGTCAAATTATTATTACAGCCTTTTCTGAAGTAGTCTGTGGAAAGAGGACTGGATTTCTGCAACTGTAGAATTAAAGTTGCAGGCTGTTATCTACCAGCTGTTGTAGCAATGAAGTCCAGAAGAATCTTGTGATCTGCACGAATCTGCTCTGACTTCTATGATTCTTGCCTTGTCTGATCAGCCTCTCTGCTTCTTTTTCTCTGAAGTTACAGCTCATCCTCTCCCCAGCAGGAATACAATGATTTTTTTAATGGCAGGTAAAGAAAACCACCTTTGTCTCAGAAAAATGATGGGTTAATACTTAGAGTTGATATCCCATCTTGCAATATATTCCAGTTGCAAGTTGGTTGTTAACCTCCTTTACATCTAACACAGATCTTCACGGCAAAAGACAGAGGGTATTAGAGTGTCTTACGTTTTCTGATGATCCAATTCACTGTATGGTTTTACATATAGTTGCAGTGGCACATGGTAAAGAGCTGTGGGAAAGAGGGAGGCAAAGGAGTGCAACAAAGAGCACTCAAGCCAATGTAAATAATAATACTACTGACTACATAGCCACAGCCTGAAAGTTAAGACCAGCTGTCTACTGAAGACTGAAGTAGCCAAAGACAGAACCTGTGCTGTGGAATTTCACAGAAATAGGCCAAGAATCATCATCTGTGTGTAGAGAATATCCTACATTAAGCTTAAATAGTGTTTTTCAGCTCTGATTCTTTTATTCCTGTGGTAAGGAGTTAAATGCAGTTTTGTCTGAAGACATCTTGTTTGTAAGGTGCATGTACAAGATGCATGTTCTGAAAGCAGAAGTGTAGTAGTTTGCCATGGTTCATGTGTTTGCCTTGAACAGAAGGTTTCCTTAGGTAAGTCTGGCTAGACTTGAAGCCTCTGATTAGAGGCCCATTAAGCTGCTGTAATCCAAACCTTTAATTGATGAAGCAAGAGTACTTTTTATTGAGAATTGGTGCATTAGTCACTAATTTAGATTGTTACTTGGCAGGTGAGTAACAGGAGAGGATGTTGGGCTGGCAGCTTGACAGCTAGAACCTTAAAAAATTAGCAAAATTTTCATTCCATGTATAATTTATTTTTTAAAGAGCACGCTTTTTAGTCAAAATAGTCAAGTTTGACAAGCTTGGCTTGCCAGGCAGTGCTGGTGATACAATCAAAAGTTCATCAGTTATATTTGGGATTTTATGTTCTTTTTTCTGACTTTTCTTCACTTGGTCTCTTCCAAACCAGCGGGTTTTTCAGTTCTATTGCTGGCTTTTTACTCTCCACATTCTTACTCCTTATTGCCATCCGCATCCTTTAGCTTTTATTCTCCGTCTGTAGGCTTAAGAGCGAGCAAACAGATTTTGTGCTTGAACAGCAGGGGGAGTTCTGTTGTTTTTAAAGTCTGTGAAATGCAAGTTCATCCATGTTCAGGTTTCATAGCCTAGGAGAAGCCAGCCTCTTGGGAGAGGGTTATTAGATTCCATTTGCAGTAGTGGCTGTTTTCATTTGAATGGGATTTGGGTTTTTTTCCCCTCCGATTAAACAGTGAAAATAATTATTTATTTTTATTTAGTGTTCCTGCACTTAACTCTTTAGCAACTTTCATCAGGAAACTAATGGAGGAGATTCCAGCTAACTGGAGGTTACATCAGTCAGTTCTTTTTTTTATAAACTGTGGCTGTATATGAGGAAAATCAAACAGACTATGGAAAGATTTCCAGTTGTATAATGAGAAAACATGCAAGTTTTTAATCTTTTACTGTATTTATTAACTGTAGGTCCAGTGACACCACCTTGAGCCTCAAGCGAGTTTTTCTTTCTGTGGGCTCAATTTGCCAAATTATTCTGTAACTAACAGAAGCAGGAAAAGTTCTGCTACTTTAAAGCCATGGTGAGATGTTAGGTGATTGCATTGCTTGTGTTGGCTTACACGATCCCTGTGGTTCCTCTGTGCTTGACCCTCTTGTAGGCTGTGTGTTCCCAGCCTTGCTGCTTTCCAATGCAGGTATTTGTGTTAGGCATGTAGTGAAAGAAGTTTTCTCGTTCTTCACAAACTGTACGACTGTGCTGGAGTTCGGGCCAGCGCAGCTTGGAAGTGGAAAGGCTGGGGAAAGGGGCTGCTTCAGCTGCAGGGAATTACACACGTCACTCTGCCTTGAGACTTTGGTCTTGATGAGAGATTCCTGCTGAATTCAGAGGCTCCACATCCACATATATGTGGATACTGAAGGGCATAGTCCTATTACTGCTGTTCAGGGACTGTGAATCAACTTAAAGGTACAAGATGCTTGTAGATGGTATGGTTATTAAAGTCTCAAAGGTAAGAAGGTGGTAAAGATTGTCTGTGATTTCTAGTGAATTACAAAACTAATAATCTGTTTCCAGGAAAAGCTGCAGTTTTGAAGTGTCTGCTGGACATTCACAAGATTTTTATGGAGAACGACCCTGCCTATATCCTGAATGATCTCTTCATTACAGACTATTGCATCTGGATTCAAAAAGCTAAGTAAGTTCTTAGGTAGTTATTGATGTGGAAGATGTTTTTAGCATACTACATCTATGAACAAGTATCAGTAAAATTTTATCACCTATAAATGGAAATGTGATCAGTGCTTTTCATTTAGTAACTTTGGCTATCCAGCTGTTCTTACTACATAAGCAAAGACATTCAGTGCATTTTCTGTATGTAGTGACATCATTGGGGGAGGGAGGGAGGAATCACATTTTAAATAAAAATGTGAATTTTCATTAATATTTCAATTTCTTTTGGGAAGGGTGTAGGGGGACCAGCTTCTGGAGAACTTTCTATTATGATCTTTCTTAGTAAGAAAGATGTTTATATGGTAGTTATACAGCACTGGGAAAAAGGTTGGAAGCAACTCTTGTTGGGATTAAAATCTTGATTTCCAGTAGAAATTACATCTTCCAGTTCTGGTCAGACATGTGCAAGCCATTTACATCTGTATGAAACAGTTGATTTGTGGATTGTAGTGGTTGTACTAATTGATTATTGACAGCAGAATGTGTCACAGATCTCTGTGCACTGTGTGCTCTTGTCCCTGTACTTGCTGCCAGCTCCCTCTCCCTGGCAATATGCTTTGGCTTCCAATTCACTTGAGAGGAAACAGTGACTCTGCCACTTCCGGACCAAGTGCCTCTTCAGCACTTCTGCATCTCACCTGTGTTCTATCACCTGGAGCCAGCATGGCTTTATTTCCAGAGTCTTGGAAGCCTGCAACCAGACTGATCAGAAGTATCAGGATGCTTTAATCATTTAAAAAAAGAAATAGTGGTAGGAAAACAGGGAGAAATGGATTAAATGAACAAAGAAAACTGCATGTTCAAGTCTTACTGAGCTTTATATTTTTCTTGCCAGATTTATTCTATTTTTCATACAGTTATTTTTTCTCCCTCTCTTTTTATGTCTTCAACAGCCTTTTCTGAAGGCTTTCAGAAGTACATGTATGAGTTGCAAGTAACATTTCTCTCAAAAGGAAGGTATTACTAATATAAACAAAAAATGCCATTGATGCATTTGTTAATATAGCAACATATAGACTCATAAACAGAGTTTAAATATAGTCTTTGTATTCTAGCTCACAATTTAATGAGAGACTGTAGGAGGAAAAATAAGTGCACAAGACAAAAGAAGCAGTGAGGGAATATAGAGGGAACTTGGTAATAATCATGATCAGAAAGAGGGATATGAAACAGATTTGAGCCAGCTTGCATAAGCTTTATGCTCAGGTATGACTTCACCAGTACTTCTTAGAGAATTAAAGGCTTTCAGTTCATAGCTGCTTATTACATGTTGTACATATTGTTGATTTTCTATTCTTTGTATGCTTTCGATGTCTGTGTTCTCATAGATAACAATACACAAAATATTCTAAAGCAACTACAGATGTTTCCAAACGTTTTCATTCATCCATCCTGATCAGCTACAGGAACAGTTAGGAATAGCCAGTTCTTTTTACACTGTCATTTTTGGGGAGGTCTTCTTGGCCACACCTTAAATACGGGAGTTGAAAAAGGAGAAAGTTATTTTGTGCATCTTTCACAAAGAAACGAGGCATAAGACTGTATATTCCTGCTGCCCATATCAGTGTGTATAGTATATAGCAAGACAGTCATAAAAACCAAGGCTTTCTTTAAGTATAGCATGGGAAAACGTATGGTAGATGTGACTGATACATTAGCGCATTTACTCCCAGACGCATACATTATGTACCAGTTAAGCAGAACTGACAGCTTCTGGAAAGAGGGCAATTAAGCTATCTTATTGTCATAATGACATGGCACAATAGTTGTCTGTCATTAAGAGAACAAGAGAAAGAGGAGCTGCAGAAACCTTTCCTGTTTTTAGGGTCTGAAAGAGCATTTAAGCATATGCTTAAGTCATTCCTGTTCTGTTTAGCAGTGAAGCATGTGCTTGAGTTAAGCATGTGTGAAGTGAACAGGAACACTGTGTTTTTTCCCTTATGTTGAAGGTAACACCAAGTTCTCTTGTCATTCAGAAAATACCTGAACAGATACAGAAATGGGTGGGTGGCTTGTCCATTAAGGACAAGGGTTCCCAGCTCCCCAAGATGAGTAAAGCATCTGAAGGGGAGAGGTGGTACAGCTTTTGTTCCAGGGGAAGAAGGTTGTAACATGCCTCTGGTAATTGCCTTTGTGGAGAAAGTTTTGGGTGATGAAGGCGTGTATAGATATTTTTGTGGTGGTCTTTCAGTGACATTATTTGCATGTCTGGTCAGTCTCTGTGTTGTGTCTCAGCTATTCTTTGCTCCATGCAACCTTCATTAACTTTGTCTCAGTTTCCACCTCTCTCTTCATAGCTGTAGTTCCAGGGCACTCTCAAAACCTTTGGAGGGTTTTTCTTTGATTTCTCTCTTTCCCTGGTATGTAACCAAGTCCTAGAGGAGGTTGGGGCTTCTTTGCTTAAACAGTTAAAACAGACTGTAGGTTCTTTTTAGTGAAGAATGTGGTCACTTTAAAAACAGCTGGAAGCAAGCTTTTTAGCTCCCCTGTGCTGGCAGAGAAAAGTCTGGGAGCTGTAGGTTTAGAAAAGAAGGCAAAAGGTAATGGAGGTATCAAGTGGTGGGAAGCTACAGTCCTATTTCAAATGAAGTGTCCAAAAGAGGAACACTGCTGGTAGGTACTAGCTTTTAAATACACAAGCCTCATAGCCAACAGTGTGTCAGTAGCTGATTACAAATTTGTCACTTGGGTGTGGTGAGTACAAGCTAGTGCTTTAATTGTATTTATTTTTCCCCCCTCAGAAAAATAATTTCATTCAAGTCCCTCTTACTAAGTGAAAAGTACTAGAAGTCTTAGACACTGCAGGATGTTAGCCAAGTATAGCTAAAATTTCATCTTCCTGTTTGTAATCATAAAGCTAATTTTACCTGCTTTCTAGGTTTCTAGAATCTCTCTTTGAGCTGCTTGTGAAGTTACAAATAATAATTTGACCTATTGTATAAAGAGGCATGTAAATCCTTTTAACTGTTTATTAGGCTTTGAAGAAAGGGAGTATGTTGCTCAGCAGAACTTGCCAGAAAAGAGGGAGAAGTAAATGTTAACCTGGATAACAAAAGTGAGACAAAGGCAGCTTGTAGTAAATTTCAGCAGGTGGTGTCAACATTTGTGTTGAAAAGCCAGATGCAGCCAGATGGAAAATTGCATCTTTAACCCCTGAGGTCATAATGACATGTCATCACTTCATTTGATCCCCCTGCTAAGTGAGCTTATCATCCACCCTGCTGTCACTTCTGTTATTACTTTCATTTCCATAATAAAATTAAATTTAATTTGTCTGCTTTGCATGCCTTTTTTTTCTTTTAGGTCAGAGCTTTTACAAATCCCTATTATACATATGGCAGCCTCTCCAAGGAGAAGTTTGACTGCATTTGTATTACAAGTCTGAGCTTTTCTCCATCTTTCACACCTTACTTTGAGCAGAAGGAGATGAGGGAGAGGAGGAGTTTTGGGGAAACCCTGGTTGTCTGATAGCTGCAATATGGGCTGCTAAGATCAGGGGAGTCTGGGTGTGGGTTTGTTGCAGGAGAGCTTTTCCCCTTCTGCCGGAGGGGAGTTACGTGTCTGTGACCCCATGGGAGTTGTGTCGTTTATTAGAAGTCAGACTTTTACCCACTGACTCTTGCTGTGCTGAGGTTCCTTTGTGCAGCCTGATGCCTTTCTCCAGTGTTTTGTATCCCCCTTTGTGCCAGTCTCTATTCATGTTGCTTTTTGTTGTCCACTGTTGTACATGTATGCCTTCTGGTAACTGAGCTGCTTGATGCCTGCTGGCCATAGCGTGAGTGGCTAACTGGAGGGCTGATTGACTTTACCTAGAGTCCTTCTCCAAGCAAGCAGTTCAATGCATGCTGTCCTGCGCCCCTGCAGAAGAGAACAGTTAAGCCTATGCCAATTTAAAGTATTTTTGCTTGACATTTAAATACACATGTAGTTTGAAATGTCTGACTTTACTTAATATATATCTTCTGTGTCCCTGGATTTGAGGTGAAGCTGTTAGTGTTCCTGGCAGTTTCCAAAGGGTTAGTACACTTACTTACGCATAGTTGTATACTTCCCAAAGATTTATGGGTATGAGGAATGTAGGAGAATAAGGTGTTCCCATGCAATTTGATTATATTTTTCATTATCACTATTTTTCTACTTTTTAACTTAAAAGCCCACCTTTTATTTATCTGTTCTATTGCAAAAAATTATAGAATTGTGTTGTGTATCGTAGTAGCTTCAACTTGCGCAGTAAAGGAGTTCTGTATGTTGAGAGAGCTGACCTGTGTCAGTAAGCCCTTTGGAACTGTATCTGCAACTTGATTTGTTATACTGGTATATAGACCAGTTTAGTGTATGCGTGCTCTGTGTACACGTGTAAGTATATGTGTTCCACAGCTTAAGACAAATGTAATCTTGCTAGTTTGGGTGACTGTAGGTGTAACATGCCAGTTCAAGCATGAACTATTTACTTTACTTTTAAAAATCAGGATTCCTGGTGGCATTTATACAGTCTCTCTAGAAGCTGCTGTCTTTATTGGAACTAACTAAATTAAAGCAAAGATATTCCAAAGCATGTTATGTTCGCTTCTCTTGATTTGCAGGTGAGACGGTCCCGAAAAGATAGGCTAGCTACATAGGTCTGTTTTCCTTTTCATCTCTTTGTTATAATTGAAACCTAGTCCTTGTTACAAAATTAGCTAGTCTGAAGCCAGCGGGGAGTTGCTGCTTTGTGTGTAGGATGTGAAGTTCTCTAAATGTAGGATTAATTACATTCACAGCATGTCACTGAGGTGATGAGATTGACTGTGATTGTTCACCCCCCCTTTCCTTTTCCTCAGGTTTTCCAAATAACTGTTTTAATCAATATAGTGTAATGTGGGCCTGAAGAGTTAAGACCTGATGCTGCAAAGGTATTAAGGAGCCCAAGTCTTTCAGAATGAGATAATAAGATCTTTGAGATCTAGGATTTTTACTGCCTGTGTCACATTGGATCATAAAGTTGTACAAGGGAGTAAGGAATTTGACCTTCAGAATCATAGTTTGTCTGTTGCATTGGTTGAAGTTTGGTAGGAGAAAGATTTCTTTATGTTCGTTCTGACCTCTTTCTTGGCCTTGTCTGACTTTTAACATTTATTTTACAAGTTACTATCACTTTCTCTTCATGAAAAGGCCAGGTTTGAATGAGACAGCTTTCTAACACTTGCTAAAGCATGCGTTTGATAATCAGAGTAGTGCTGATAGTTTGACTGTGGTTGTGCCTGTTTAAATACACTATACCACACTGAATCTTCAACAGCCTCTCTTCAGTTCATGTAAGTATTTACATGGCTATATTGGTTTATTACTAATTTACATTAGGTTGTCTACTCTGTGGAGCATCTTATTTATTTTCCTTGTATCTTGTTACACATGACCAAGTTTAAGCTTGCCCTTATCCTATGCTGTCCTTGCTTGTAGGGCAAAAAGCATTTGAGAATAGGTTATGCATTATAGCCTTCCTGCAAGAATTACCTTAAGCTTTTGTTACATTTGGAAAATATTTTGTAGCATATAACATACTTGCCTACAGAAGCTTAAAGATTGCAATCTTTAGATTAATGCAGATGGAATTTAAACATATATTCCAGTTGTCTGTTAAAATTATTTGTGAAACTGATCATCTATCTGCAAAGTGAAGAAATTTGACATGGTTGTTATTTGCCAAGACCTGGGAAACTTTGCAAAGTGTTTCAAACTGTGTAGAAGCTGTTTTCCTTGTACCATTTCTGCAGCTGTTTCTTGGCATGTTTGTTGTCTTTAGTGGTTCAGGGTTTTATAAAGCTCAAAATACTTGAACAGAGCAAAACAGGCTGTTGGGGTTTATTTATTTATTTATCTTTTTGCTGCTCGTAGGGTTGATATTCATGCAGGCCTATTCACTCTGTGGCATTGCCATGTAACATTTGAAACTCAGGAGTGTATTGCTGAATGAGGGCTGAACAGTAACTTGTTGGCTGTGCACCTCTGCTATGAAAGCATTCAGTTCAGATAGAAGGATGCAGGAACAAAATTATCCTAAAAGGTTTTCAATGATGAACTGCTAACATGTTTATTAAATTTTCAATCTGTAATGGGGGGACGAGGGAGTGTATTAACAGATAAGGAAAATTAATCGGTGCTTTAAAGTGTTGTCAGATGCTCAAGGAATATGCTAATTTTCGACATCCAAGATTCAGAAGAACAAAGGTATAAGCAGTAATATGTTCTGGATGAAAATCCTTCTTGGCTCAGTGGGTTTAAACTGAATTGTACAGCATGTTTAAAGCACGTCATACATTTGAGACCTTAGGCAGAATACACCTTGTGTAGTATTCTATTTTATGTGTATTAGTTTCATGGTCATCTGTGCTCTACTCTCTAGTTACAGTTAAAACTCTCTAGATTTTACTTTGCCTTCACTGCTGCCCATGTTAACTTTGGCTTAGTGAAGGCTCTGGTAATGTCAGGTTGGATTAAAAACTCTAGTATTCAAAGCAGGTGTTGCAGAGGAAAGCTGAGTTGCTTTCCCCTTACTGCTTTGAAAGCAGCTCTGCCATCAGCATTATGTTCTGATGTAGCCAGGTTTTTTTACTTACCAGATAGTGTAAGCACCCTACTGCCACGGTCACAAAATCCCTTATTTCAGTCTGCCTTGTAGTTAGAGGATTATATTTTTGACTATGCTTCTTCAATAGTATTGTCATTGTGGATACACTGAAGCCACTTAATTCCCTGCCCCACCTCCTGCAAAACAACTTGTTGGCATTTGGAGATTTTTGATTTGAAGGCTGTTTCTTTTGCTGTTTCATCTTACTAAGAGCCACGCAGGTATAAGGCATAAATCAGAAAATCATGGTGCTACCTCTGGTCATGTTTTTCCCATAAACATGACAAGAAAGCCGTGTTTTATCTGGTTGTCTTGCTTCACCCTTACTGTCCTGTGATGACTTGTGGTAATTACTGGGATTCCTTCTTAGCAGGCTTTGCAAACTGGCCTTACTACTGCTGACAGCTAATTCAGCATGCAGGAGTATGTTTGCTTACTGTCTTGAGTAATCATGCTGCATTAGGTTTGCTTTTCATTCACTTCTTTGGTGGCCTGCAGCGCTGTATTAACTTTCAGATGTCCCAGCTGATTTTTGAGCTTTTACCAATAATGCAAGTGGCCACTTCAGATGTTCTCTTTGAGGTTCATTTTATGCATATTTCAGTTTACATACCACCAACTGTGGAAGTTACTAATATGTCAGTGTTCTAGGAAACATTGGAAAGGGGGGGTTATGAAAAAAGCCTGTAAAAAGACAGGCTTTTGTTGCTATGTAAACTGAGGATAATCCATTGTTTTCAGAGTCTTTGTGAGTACAGTCCAATATCTTTAACAGTTTGTAAAAAAATACAGTATATGTCTTTTTAAATAAAAAAATTGTGATACTAAACTTTATTTAGTTAAAAGTAGAAAATGAATTGCACAGGCAACATGTGCTTAATTGAACAATGTGCATTTTAATACAGCCACATATAAGATGGCATATTCACAATAAAAGATTGTAGATCACAATTATACATTGGAGAATACAAGACAGTTGAAGGCAGCAGCTCTAGAAAAATAGGCTGAGCTGTGCTTGGGAATGGTTTGAATCTGAGCACCTATTTATCTCTGAAGAGGTAAGGAGGTGAGTGCAATCTTCAGCTGAAAAAGCAGAGTAGTATCATTTAGGAGAAGGAAGTGGCATGACTTAAAATAGATGATTTGTGAGAGTATGCTAAACCACAGACTAGTTCTAGTGTCTGTTCAAAAAGATGTTGAAAAAAAGACAGAATCTGGGGAAAAAAGGTGCTATGAATGTACACCTCTGAATGACCTGTGTTACAGTGAGAGACCCAATGAACTCAGTAGTTCATTGATAAGAAAGTTAAAGATTGATTTGGACTTGTCTGCGGACATGAGGGGATATAGATTTCAGTTCTTAGCCATTGTTTAGTATAATAGAAAAGAACTATAAATAAAATCCATGTAGTTGAACAGGAAACGGGAAAAATTCAGGCAGCAATAAGTTTCATGTTTTCCTAGCAAAGAGGAATTGCGAGGTGGCTCATTCTCGCCTGGGTGTTGGGTAGTTCTGTACTGTCTTATTTGTTTCCACCAAGATAGCCTAGCTAAAAAACACCTCGTGGTTCCAACACTAGCTATGGGTCTGGTGCAGAAAGTATTTGAGATTCTGTGTCATTTATTATGCTACTAAAATGGGCTTTTCTAGTCTTACAAGAGGAAATGCTATCATTTTCCTTAAAACTTAAATAAGGGTTTACCAGTTTATCAAACAGTATGTAGGCTGTTGGTGCCCAGATTTAGTATTTTCATCCCAAATCATCTGCTCTTAATCCTTAGATCTCCATTCTTTGATTTAAAAATAGTAATTAATAATTTGCAAGCACATTGTATGTCTCCTGTTTCATTGTTTTGATGCATGTTTTTAATACAGTTTCTTTTTGTTTACTGTCATCCTGAGCTGGCATGCCTCTCATTAAACATTGCATCTTATTTAAGGCCTGAGCTGTCACTTCAATTGTCTGTAAAGCAGTAGGTGCATGTAGAGCACTTGGTAAATAACAATACCCAAGTAATGTAGTACGCTGACTTAAGAGGCTTAAAGCAAAACACTGTTAGCCCTGAAGGCTGAAAAAGGTGATAGACAGGTGAATATAATACCCTTTATATATGTTTTAGCAAGCCCTGTAAAACATGGATTTTTAACAAGGGATTTAATCTCTCCTCCCACCTGCTGGCTGCAGTTCCTTTGATGTCTTTCCTCTCCTTTCCTCTGTTGTTTTATTTTTTTTCCTATTTATTCTATCACTTTTCTGTAGCTCATATTCCTTCGGGCTGTGTCTGAATGCACCTTGCTGTGGGTAGAGATGGCAAAGAAGAAAGCCTTTTTTTTTTTTTTTCCCCTCAGGCTGCTGCTTTGATTTTCCAGAGTTGTTGGGAGGCAGTTCCTCTCTTCCTGCAGAAGGGTCAGTGATCTGTGTCGTGTCTTTTCAGTCAGCACATCTCAGCTGACTCCTCTTCTGTTTTGACTAGGGGAAGGATGAGCTTGTGTGGTTGTTGCCTCTCTAAGCAGGTGGAGTGTGCAGCTGTGATCAAAGTGGAAAACTGATCTGCAGGCTGGTAATGTCTTCCTGTTTTGTTTCCAACCTTGTCAGTAGCTTGCTTGGTCTCTTCTACCTACCCCTTGCAGTGATTGTCCCGTGAATCTCAAGACAGAGCAGATGTAGAATGCAACAGGAAATGATCATGGAATGAGGTGGTAACTTAGCCTGTGGCCTAATGTCTGCTCTCCACTATTCCCTGGGAACATCTCTTTGCAAGAGCTGGGCCATGGCCTGCAAGTTGTTCTGTTGTGGTGTCGTGGTTTAAGCCTAGTCAGCCATGCAGTCCCTCTCTCACTCCTCCGCCCCCCCCCCTTCCTCCCCCCCCGCTCCCCGGGGGGTGCGGAGTGGCGCCCAAAGAATGGGACGCCCCCGGGGAGGGCTCAGAAAAGCCCCAGAACTGAGAAAAAAGACAAACCGCA
>WYDI02006549.1:0-106200 GCA_009867235.2 Psittacus erithacus
TTTATATATACTTTAAATATTTTTTCCCCAAATAGTTATTTAGGGTTTATTTAGTATTTCCTATAGATCCCAAATTCACCCCTTGAAATGAAAATATAAGGTGACACCAGCAGCTCAAAAGTGCATGAAATGCACAGACTTTAAATGAAAGAATTAAAAAAATATCATTTTCGTGTTGCATTTTCTATGTCCATACAGAAAATTCCTGGTCCACAATCTGTATACCAAGCAGGGTTTCAAAGCCTCTGGGAATACCAGTAGGCTTACAAACTTCAAAATACAGCTTTTTGTCAGAGAGCTAATTCTTGTAAGTTTTGTTGTTGACCATATGTGCAGAAAATTCCATTATTGCACAGTACTGGAATAGCAAACCAATGCCTCAGTCACTAAGCAATCTTTTAGGCTCACAGCACCCCATGCCACAAACACCAACAGAATAGAGGGCTCCTCAAACCCTTGAATAATCTTGAAAATACTTTGATTCATGTTTTAAGTAGGTTGAGACATCTAAAAGGTGACAACTCAGCTCTAATTTCATTACCAGTAGAAAAGATTAGCACAGTCCTCAATATTGACCTGCTCATCATCACTCATATGCAGCTACTCCCCTTACTTCGTCACAGACATGTTCATAAGCTGAGATCCAATTAGTTCATGGAAAATTCATAAGCTGGGATCCAATTAGTTCATGGAAAATGTGCAGAATACATACAAAGACATATTACATCCATGGAGCAGAACTATCTACTATAGCTCATTTTTCCTACTTCATGAAGACTACAATCAATACTATTAAGGACATAAAAAGCCCATAAATAAAGCCAGTAGCGAGAGCAAATGTTTTGTAACTATGAAACTTCTTTTGGAGGTCGAATCTTTGCCTTTGGACTGGTTTTCTTAAAAAATGTCATTGACTAACAGACATATTTTATCCGGAAACATAGACTAGGCAATCTTTGGGAGTGAGGGTGTGGAATAAAAGGGTATGGAAAGTACAGGGAAGAGGCAGGGAGAAAATAGTTACTCACTAAAAATGCAGTTTAGATGATGCAGATGGATTTGAATTCATTCTTTTAATAAAAGAAAATATTTGTTCTGTTAAAGATAGGTTTGGAGAAATCTGATTGAATTATACTGGGATTTGTTCCAGAAAAGAGATGAATGATACTCAAGAAAGAATGTTAAAAAAATATTAAATTTGTTATTTGAGCCACAATTATTTCTTTTCTCAGATTTCTCATATTGATGAATAACCAATTATTATTCCAAACCAATCTAAGCATTACAGTTTCATGACAGTTTATACCTGAATGGTAAATGCCATAACAAGCTCTTTAGGAGACACCTTGACATAAAAAGAGGCATCCTTTTGCTAGAGCTGTTAAAATTCTAATATTAATAGATTTTTTTATTGTTGATAATGATATATTGCAATGTTTTGAATAAAATATCACAAAAAAATTTCAAGCCTGAGCAATGAACCTTGGAGGAATGATTAATTCAGACACGTTGAAAATCCAGAAAAAGATGGCCCAGATTTGAAAAAAAAAAATAAAACATAAAACATGCAGTTTTGTTCCTTGATTATTTTTCCTTTGTCACCAAACTTTTAATATCAGATGCTTTTGAAAAGTCCTCAAGATTAACATTTGAAATAACTAGGTGTTTTTTAATTCAAGATTTCCCTCCCTGCTTCAGGACTGATTGCAGACTAATTCGCAAACAAAATCCAGGAATATCAAACAAAGGGAACTCCAAGGACAGCATCAACTGAAGTCTACATCTTGTTTTTTAAAGGAAGTAAAGATATTGGGAATAGCAGGTTTGAAAAGAATTTTTGAGAAGATCTAATGGGAAGAAATTTCTCCTTGGTGAACTGATATTGAGAAAGCTTTCTAGGTATTGGCAGCACCAAAGAAAAACCCAATTATCAGAATTTAGAATGATAAGAAGATTATAAGGGACCACCTCATCTAAAATAAAGATGAGGTTAAAACAGGACTGATAAAGTGTTAGAGCTAAGGTGCAATTCAGCATGAAACAAGACAAAGACTTTGCATAGGAACATCATGTTCTTATTTACTATTTTGTCTGTATTTAGTTATTTTAACCAGGGCTAACATGAGTCTATTTAAAAGCACAAGAACTTTAAATATAAGGCAAATCATATCTGTATACTGTGAAAAAGATATTCCATACAAAACAATATCTTTAATATATTTTGTCTGTCCTTTTCTTTCCCAACAAAGTATCTCATCACTCTGTAAGAAGTATCAAAAAATGATCAAATTGGGTGTAAGCGATGTTAAAGCTTTACTTGATGCAAATTATATCACCCAACTCCTTCATTAAAACTCATAATGATAAAAGAGACAGCCAAAAAAGTGTTTTCTGCAAATTGTAACTACAGCACACAATGGCAAATCACCCCTGCTGATGCAGATATCAATGCCAGCAATAATCTACCAGCCAAAAGCTCTGAACATGACTCTGCTTTGGAGGACAAAAAGGCACATTTTGCATCAGCACCTCTGCTTCCTTCATTAATTATGTCACAGCCTCCTTAAGAACAAAAAAATATTGCTCATCTCTCCTTATTCTGTTTATCTGTGTATTGTTGAGAAAAAGTAACTTGGATTCTTTGCCTTCTAGTGAATCACAAATATACTGCAATCCCCACTCTCACTGGAGAATAAGGCATCATGAAGTCCAAGCAGGAAATGAAGCAAGTTTCCCTTCTAGTTTACAAAGTTTGCAAACACCAACTTCTTTTCAAACCGAGCACGTATGATATGATATAAAAAGCATAAAGGTACCAGGACAATTATCATGCAACTCTAAAGATACATTTTTTACAGTCACTTGTCAGAGGAGAACAGTGCTGCTATTCTCTTTTTATCCATTAAACATTTAATAGTAATCCAATTTTATGCGTATTAATTTTAAGTCACTTATAATGAGATTTTGCAAAAGTATTGATTTCAATGGGAGTTAAGGGCTAAATATTTTTATATGGAGCCACAGCCTTCATCTTATTAAATCTCTACATTTATTGTGTGCACACAAATCATTATAAAGTAGGCATTATTTAAGAAAGAACTCAATAGCAAGAGAAAAGCCCAATTAACAAGGAATTCAGTTCAATGACGGAAGTTCAGAAGTTGCCCAAGATGATGCTTGCCTGCAGACCACTGGGAAAAGATGAAAAGGGAAGAGTTTGTTTCATCCCTACTTCCAAAGTATTATTTTCATTTCAGGTCTACATTATTAATTATTAAACCCTGCAGTATTAGGACATCTTCAAAGCCACAGGTTAGGAACAAAGATGGCAAAGATGCCATTGTCTACCTGGACTTGTGTAAAGCATTTCACACTGTCCCACATGACATCGTTGTGTTTAAACTGGAGAGACATAAATCTGATGGATAGACCACCCAGTGGACAAGGAACTGGCTGGTTGGTTACACTCAGAGAGTTGCGGTAAATAGCTCAATGTCCAAATGGAGACCAGTAATGAGTGGTGTCCCTCAGAGGTCAGTGTTGGAACCAATCCTGTTCAACATCTTTGTCAGTGACACGGATAGTGGGATTGAGTGCGCTCTCAGCAAGTTTGCTGATGACACCAAGCTGTGTGGTTCAGTTGATACGCTGGAGGGAAGGAATGCCATCCAGAGGGACCTTGACACGCTTGTGAGGTGGGCTGATGCCAACCTCATGAAGTTTAACCATGACGAGTGCAAGGTCCTACACCTGGGTGGGAGCAATCCCAGGAACAGCTACAGGCTGGGCAGAGAAAAGGTTCAGAGCAGCCCTGCAGAGAAGGATTTGAGGGTATTGATCAATGAGAAACTGAACATGAGCCAGCTGCAGTGTATGCTGTCAGCCCAGAAGTCAACCATATCCTGGGCTGCATCAAAAGAAACGTGACCAGCAAGTCGAAGGAGGGGATCCTGCCCCTCTCCTCTGCTCTCGTGAGATCTCACTTGGAGTATTGTGTACAGTTCTGGTGTCCTCAACATAAAAAGGAGCTGCTGTACCAAGTCCAGGGGAGGGCCACGAGGATGATCAGGGGGCTGTAGCACCTCCCATATGAAGATAGGCTGAGAAAGCTGTGCCTGTTCAGCCTGGAGAAGAGAAGGCTGCGTGGAGACCTCATAGCAGCCTTCCATTATCCAAAGGGGGCCTATAAGGATGCTGGGGATGGACTATTCATCAAGGACTGTAGTGACAGGAAGAAGGGTAATGGGTTTAAACTTAAACAGGGGAAGTTAAGGTTAAACATAAGGAAGGAGTTCTTTACTGTGAGGGTGCAAGGCACTAGAACAGGTTGCCCAAAGAAGTGATAAATGCTCCGTCCCTGGCAGTGTTCTTGGCCAGGCTGGACAGAGCCTTGAGTGACATCATCAAGTGTGTGGTGTCCCTGCCCAAGGCAAGAGGGTTATAACTAAGTGATCTTAAGGTCTTTTCCAGCCCTAACCATTCTACGATTCTATAATTCTATGATTCTATGATTGACTGGGTTTCTGGGGATCTTTATTTAGCAACGCTATAATCAGTGCCAGGGTTAGCCCTATCAATAGCTAAAAGCAAGAGATTGGGGGTCTTGTCTAAGCTCTTGAATGTTTGTTGATCATTAATCTAGATTTTCTGGCCCAAATCTTGCAGATGTTAGGTAGCACAAATAATGCTGGAATGTACATTTTAATGCCTAAATGTCTTCCCTCCAATTTCACACCCATTTATGTGTAAAAAGGAAAAGCAATAAGAACAGAGGGCCAACAGAAATGAACACTGGCTAATCAAAGTAAGGATTTTTTTAATCATTAAGAATGTCTTACTCTATTTTTCTAGACAGCAAACAAGGCATAAAACATCCTCCAGCTAGCAATGCAAAGTCAACAGATAGAAGAAATCCCTCAGTCTATACATCTGCCAAAGAAGGACCAAAATATTTGGGGATACTGGGATAATCACATCTCTCTGTGATCAAGATATTTCAGGACAATATTGCACAGTGTTTTTATGGCACTTTTAAGTACAATGCTGTGATGGGCTTCATACACCTTACACCAGCAAAATACTTAACTGGTTACAGACACAGTAATGAATGTGTCCAGTGAACTTTGAGAGCTGCAAATTCCTGCCTTCTAGCATGCAATTGTTTTTACCACCATCTCAGCTACCCACAGCTCTCTGGCTTTGAATCAGGTTTCTTTTCTTAAGGTAGATTCAGTTATATCATAATACATCACTTTTGGAGGGGTGGAGATGTTAATTTTCTCAGTTTTTATCTCTAGCACTTTCCTAGAAAGCAACCAGGTGAGCCAAACAAGGGCTCATAGAGGGACCCCAATGTCTGTAGGACACTAATGGCTCTACTCAGCATTTAGTGACATGAGGCAGACATATCGGTTCCTCCAACTGAGACCTCCTAGGTGGGATAGCTATTTATACAGAAGCTGCCAAGACCCAAGGGAAGATCCACATTTGAGATGGACATTAGACTGGCTATCCTAATTAATGCTCCTCTGAAATATAAAGATGTATAAATAAAGTGAAGGATGCTTAGACCTTGCAACAACTGGGGTAGGGCTAGAGCTGAAAACAACTAGCAGTGAGAGAAGGCTTCAGGTAGGTGCCTGTGGAGGTAGCCCTCACTGCCGCAGCACTCTGAGTGTCTAGGAGAAACCACTGCCACCCCAACACCGAAGTCCTACCTAAATGGTTTGATTTCAGTCTGTGGCAAAGCTCTAGTAAACATATTTACACTGTTTACAATAGAAGTAAAGCAACAAACATGCAAGAACTTGCACTGTTCAAGCAGGACACACTCCTACCCTCACAACTGAATAACAGCATGTTGTTAGACAAGTCTGGTTCTGACTCCATTATGCAGGTAAACCAAAATGACAGTTATAGTACACTGCACACAACTCAGAAGAATAAATTTATCTAAAAAAGTGTTGAATAAAATTGTTTGCATTTTTCTAAAACATATATTTTGGGAGGAATATTGGAGAAGATGAGTAATAAACACATGCATAAATAGCCAACAGAATCCTCTAAATTTTATTGAAAATTCTGAAATTATTTGAAACAATTTAACATTTTTGTTTGTTTTGGTTTTTTGTTTTGTTTTGTTTTGTAGTGTGTACTTACAGCTGAGTAGTGTTAATCTGAAAAGACTAAGTCCTATTTAATGCAAAAAAACCTAGAAGAAGTTATCCACCAGTAGTTCAGAAGTTATCCACCAGTAGTTCAGATACCACTAAAACTGAACAGGAAATTTTTGTGGGGAAAAAGGATGTTCATGGTAGTTTCTGCATTTAAAGTAAGCACATAAGTACAGCTAGAGCCAAACTTTTTCTTTCTGATGTGTTTGTGTGAACAAACACAAAATATTTAGAGGGGTTTTCCTGCTGTAGACTTTTTAATATTTTTAATAATTTTTATTTTGTGGACGGTTCTGTCTCAGAAACATAGAAAATGAAACAAAAACCTTATTAAGTAAATTGAACTTCTTCAATGTTCTTGCAAATACTGACTGATTTGGAGGTGAGAACACTTCTGTCCCTATCAAGATCTATTCAAGGCTTAAAGTTCACTTCAGTTCTCAAATTAGGAGTGAAACAAGACTCAAATATTGGCTCTGCTAATTGCAGTCAGACTCCTACAACAATACACAAACCATGAACAATTTATCAACATAAAGCTTACCTAACTGTTTTCATTTTGCTAGTAGTAGTTTCAATCACTGCTAAAGAAAAAGTCTTTCAAGTAAAAGCCTTTTCTCCTAAAGTACTTAAAATGGGATTATTTTTTATATACTCACTAGGGGTTGGATTGCAGTGTAAGCCCATTATAGTGGAAAAAAAGGGAAATAAAAGCTCCACTGCATCTGGAGGAGGATCAGAAGGCACATCCATGATTCCCACACAGCCATAGTCCTCTGCAGCTCACTTCCCATGACAGCTGTTTTGTGGGGTACCTGGAGCAGATCTGCAGCTGAGCGACTATCCTGGGAGTCAATCAAGAAGCCTCTTTATTCTCCTTCAGCAGGCAAACAGCAGATTTCTGACTTCCTATTGCTCCCTGCAGCTTCCTTGCCAGAGTCCTAAGTGTCACCCTATGGAGATGAAATCCTACATTCACATCCAAAGGCTTTCAGTAGGCAAAGATATTCTGCATACCTCTGCAGACCCACACTTAGGGACAAGTGAGGCGCTCACCTCCTGTTTTGCTGAGTGACAGAGAATACTGTTTGCAAAAAACTTGCCATGCCCCTGTTATGAGCCGTCTTATATGCCAGAGCATTCAAACTCAGCAATATGCTACACTTACAATCCACGCAGCATAAAGCTGAATGCGCTGTTGAATACAAAATACTACACAGGAGTAATAGCTCACAAACTGATCTTACATACCTCACTGTAGGTACAGAGCAGCTCCATTAAACAATGAAACCGAAAAAAACCCACATCCTGCTCAACCCTGCTCACTACATTATAATTTCTTTTTGATTAAAAAAACACCAACAATAAGCATTACAGTAGTTATTGACCTAATAGAATAACTTATTTAAGGTTTTTGGTACTATTTCAGTTAACTTTTGTAATTTGTCTTGTAACATTTTTAAATACACCACATGAATAGAAAACTGCATTTCAAAGAACTGCAAAGCCACAAGTTACATAACAATGGCCGTAAAGTGGAATCTGCTTCAACTCATAATAGGTATAATTAGCACAATATAAATACATCACATTATATTTCAGTGTATCTTTAAAATGTTCCAGATGCTTTATGCTTTCAATACTTCACTTATATTTACTTAAATTCTTATTTAGCAAGGTTTGTACAGGAACAGTACACAGACCTGACAGCTAAACACCAAATTGATTGTTTTTACACTAGTGTGACTAAATAGGAGAAAATTATATTTTGTTTGCTGCTTCCCCCTCAAACAAACCAAACAAAAACCTCTACTAACAAACCTATTCAAATATAGTGCCATATATACAGGAGGTGAGATGAGATGACATGTTGCCCTGTTCTTTGTTTTTTTCCCTATGAAACTGCATGGTCTTAGCAAATTAAAGAAAATAAGAGCACAAAATAAAGTAACAACTGAGATTCTCAAAAATAGTCTTATATGCATATTCCATCTTCCAAATGCAGTCTGAAAGTCTTGATTACGCTTTGTCCTAAAGATTATTCTCTCCCTTAAAATTTTGGTACCTGTTCCTAGATAAATCCATTCATACTTCCCGGTACAGCTTCAGTATTCCCACTGCTTTCCCTTTTGTTGACTGTCTCATCCCTAAGTATTTTTCCACTTAAGTCAGATCTTCCACCCATAACTACTTTCACATCAGGAACCTGTTGCCTACATAGCCAAACACTTACCTACAGTGCACTTTTCACTATCATGACTAAGAGAAAAGCTGTGGTTTCATCACCCATGTGAGAGCCTGTCTCACTGCACACAGTCAGCCTGAGGTCTCCTCCTGACACAGACAACTGAAACTAGTGGAATTTGCAAAACCACCATGACCTCTGCCTTTAACCTTGAAAGAGCTGTTATCTCGATAGTGCTCCTCTTTTCTCTGGTAACACAGAGAACGTTTTGGAGGTTTTTTCAGCTGGAATGAAGTATTTCAGTAATTTTGATTCCTCTGACTACTCTAATGCAGAAATCTTCCCACACAAAATGTTTTTCTTTGCTGCAAACTATACCTATACATCTGATTTTTTGATCCCTCTGTGATCTCCCCTGTGTGCGAAACTGCATCCACACCACTAGTCTTTCACAGTTAAATACAATAGATTGACATCTCTATTCCAGTAACCGCCATTGTCATTCTCTCCCGCTTCTTCTCTCCAACATATTCTCCCTCTTCTTTTCCAATCTCCCAGTTATGTCTGGAGTTATATAATCTACCAAGAGAAAAATCCTTCTGTTTTTATTTCCAACTGTTTCATTTCTCATTCAGCTTTTGTTCCTGTCTCTGTGTGTCTGACATGTATGAAGAAGTCTCAATCCTACAAATGTCCCCTCTTAATAAATATGTGCTTGTGTTGCTTCTTCACTGCCTCCTCTCTCAATGGAGAATTTGATAAGGCTTTCTCTTTTTTCCTGGTATCTCCTTGGACCATACACTTCAATTGTTTTCTACTTAGGTCACGTCCAGCCACAGCACAAAGAATTGTCTTCTGCCAAGAAGCACCTCTTGTTTCTAGCACAAGTGCAGTGCAGTACACCACTGATCTTTCCATTCTCTTAGATGGCATTGGTTCCTCTGTCTCCCAAGATAAGTGGAGAAAGTTATTAAGAAAGTCCTTGGTGCATGAAGACAGCATATACACATTCCAGCCTAAGCAGTGCTTCAAGGTACTTAGACAAGCTTCATTACTGAATAATCCGAGCACTTAACAAGCTTTAGGTATTTATGCCCACAACAGCCCTGTAAGAGATCCCTATTTTTACCTGACAGGGAACTGAGGAATAGGAAAACTACTTATGGTACTTAACCACAGGATATCTGTGATAACTCAGGAACCAAAGCTAAGTCTCTGATAACCCAGACTAGAATGCTAATCTACAGACTATTACTCCCACTTCCTGAATGATAAGGGTTCAGCAAATCTTATGCATGCAGTTTTTTCCCCTTCTGTACTAGGAGTGATCTGTGCATAGATGAGCTATTTTTGTTGGCTTCAAGGCAAAGAAGTGAAATGTCTTTCCTCCCCCTATACACCTTTAGCCAGAAGCTGTTTAGCCATTTGCATTTTGCTGTGTGCAGCACATCTAATTTTAGTCTTCGATACAACAATAATTGATGTCCCTATAGCTATTACCAGATGCAGTTAAAGAAAAAAAAAACAACACAAGAAGGAGGAGAAGAATGTGTTATGTGTGGTTTCTGTAGAGAATTCCAAAGCAAGTGCAAAATCTCTGCTATTTCCATTACCATCTTGTTTTCTCTAATTCTGAATGCCTTTTGTACTGGTTATAGCTCTGTGGTTTGTTTTTATGTGAAAGGGATTATTCATTTTCTATCATCTATCTTCCCATTTACATTTTACTTACTAAAAGATTTGCATTCTACTCATCTCTCTGAACTCAGATTTTTATGTGGAAATGCAAGAGATATTGGCCTGTCTATTGTGGCTCCAAAGACTATCTAAAGCAGTACTTATAAAAACCCAGCATGCATTTGGGTAATGCCAGCAGACTTGCTTTAAACAAACTATACATCCTGCAGTGGACACAGGCCAAATGAATCCACGGTATACCAACACTTTTGAACATCTAAAACTCTTTGTTTTTCTCCAGGAGCTTTCCTCCAGCATGTTTCCTCAGCACAACTGTCCAAGCTGCACCACTGTGCCTTGCTTGTAATCTGAGTCAATCAGCCAAGGAGGTTACACCAAGGCTGTGGGGTTTGGTCTCAACAATCTAAGTTTCTCTGCCACTGAAAATCTTAGATAATATTCAACATGTAGAGCTAAGCTAAAATCAAGTTCAAGGTTCAAGAGGAACTATAGATCATTAGAAGTTCTTTTCTGGGAGGAAAAAAAGAAAAAAGAAGAATAAGTTGGATCATTTTCTTGTGCTATAAAGACATCTGCCTTCGCAACGTATGGTCCATCACACTGCGCTGCTCAACACCCTTTGTCAAAGCTTTCATCAAATATGGAGAACAAAATTCAAAATTCTAAGCATTATTCTGTTCAGGAGAATAATACGCATAGAATCATAGAATCATAGAATAGTTAGGGTTCAAACAGTTTTAGAGTTTGTTGCCTATTTTGAAAAGACAGCTCCACTATATCATGAAGAAACACTGCGTACATAGAGATAGTAACCAGAAGTAGGCACTATGACTCTACTAGTACAACTTTTCAGAGACAAAGTTGTCATAAATTATTATCTGTCTGTAAGTCTGTTGACATGGGGGACAGGGATAGATTTAGAAAGATGAAAAGAGGAAAAGATGAAGAGGAACACTGTGGTAAATCATGTGCCTAATGTGGACAAAAATAATAAATTAAAATTATTTCCAGGGGACAGGTAGAACTTTGGGAACTAAAAATGTTTTTGATCCTCAATAAGCAAGATTACTGTTTCCTAGGACTAAAATTGTGCAATCTTTAGATCTACATTTCTGTAAATTTCAAAACAAACCATATATTCTTTCTAAATAGCAGCAAATTTATTAAATAGGCTGTCTTCTTCAAACTGAACCCATGAACTGATCAAGTCAGCCTAAGCCTATTCTTTATATTCTTTAGAGTCTCAACGGAAGATGGAAACAACACCTGAAAATATGAAGTCCATTTAAACATCACAGACTTTACCTATATTGCTTGTTTCATCCTATCCCTATGACAAAGTATAGTTTGTGCACAGGTGGAAATCTGAACATCTATTATCTAGTTCACTTTATAATTTATAAACTACTAACCAATGTCAAGAATGTTGAGAGTAGCAGCTTAAAACTATCACATGAATGAGAAGAAATGGCCACCTGTGTTCCAAACTCATTTAATATAGGACCACACTGCTGCACTTCCTGGAACATGCTATGATGTGACAATGTACAGACAAGTCAATTCTATGGTTACATATTTTCCCTTGTTTCCACTCACACATCAGAGCCACAATGTCCATTTATGTAAAAGAGTACATCTAGGTGAAATTATCCTAATTTATGGATCTATCCCATGCTAGAACTTTTAAACTAGGCCAGACTGAATTAAGAAGAAAAAAAAATCAAACCAAGGGCCTACATTCCATGAAGTTTGGCACAATCTTGAACCAGAACATGGTCATAAATGAGCGTATGGCATTTACAAGTACCAACACGCTAACATTTATCTTGATAAATCTTATAGATGGCCGTAGTTTGCCACAGCAGGGAGAAGATCTTGGCAGAGAAGCATATAAAACAATAAACACTGAAGTTTTTAGAGCTGGATTTTCAGAAACTGGCCTCTATATTTGTAGCATCTGAAGCTAGTCTGGAAATAAAGCTTTTAATTTCCTCTGTATTCGCTGCCAAGAATGCAAGGAAACCTTGAAAGGAGGAACAGGAGATGAATGAAGTGGGCTGTGGAAGGTAAGGATTTGCAGCAGCAGCAGCGCCATGTAGAGGTGTCCTCCCACAACAGTGGAGAAAACATTGAAGTCGGTTTCTTTCTGCAAGGTTAAAAGCTCAGATGACCAAAAGTGAGATGTAACTACCAAAAAAACCCTTTCCCAACATATTTGTGGAGCCTAATGGTCTAGGTTATTCAACCTTGCAACATCCACAAAGGCCTTCTAGCAGTAAAGTTAATATTAGCTTTCCCAGACTCTATCTACCTACAAAACCATCTTAACATAGCCAAGGAAAAGATTGGATGGCTCAAAACTAGCACTAGTAAAAAGATGGATTTCAGTTAGCAGGAACTTCACCTTGCTTCCAGTATGGGCCAAATATCATTCAGGGCTGCAACAAAGAACTGTCTTTTGCATCTCTGTCCCTGCTCCACTGAACATGTGGGACTGCAGGGGTGAGGACAGGGCCATGGGTCTGCTAGGGAAGTGTGGTGCCCTCCATCTCCAACCAGTTCCTTCCCACAGCCCCCAGTAAGGCGAGCTAGGCCATGCTAGGAGCAGTGACCAGGGTTGGCAACAGACCAGCCATCCCCAGCTGACACTGAGGGCTGGGAAGGCAGCCCTCAATATGGGATGGAATGGGGTTAAGGTCAGGGTTGGGGTGGTCCCCAGCTCAGCAGGGCCAAGGATTGGCCCGGGGTATGGTGTGTCAGGGACATAGACAAAATGCAGCTCTGAGGAGAAGGGTGAACCCTGCTGAGGTTTCTTACAGCTTTCAAGACTGGACATTTGTGTCCTTAGCCAAGGCAGCCAAATATCAGGAGGTGAGGAATAGATGTGCTCAGGGCCCTATATAATATGTAATTTGTATACATAGATGTGTATGCACCACATACTACTATTCTTCTGAGCATGCAGGCAGTGAATGAACATAGTGCCAACTCCATTGTCTCTGCACTCTGGCCAGCCTCAATGAATCCATGCGAGACAGTGACGGTTCACTCTCCTCTTGCAGCAGGAGGCTTTCCTCGCAAAAAATTCCCACTCTTCCTGAAGAAGAGGATCCAGAAGGCATGGTGAGTCACCACTGCCTTCCTGCAGTCCTCCTCCAGCCACACTACTTTGCTTCATCCTTCACACAGGAAAACCAGTAAAATCCCACATGTTGCCTGAGAGATTTCCACTTCACAGTCTCTTACTAAAAACATCATTTACCATCTAGAAGATAGAGGGCAACGGTGCACAGGCTGCCTTATGGTTTGATGTGCAAGGCTCCTTTAGTAAACACATGAGCTAAGCCTCCAGCCTCTGTGGTCTTCATAGCAGTGCTCCTTGATCTATTGACTAAAAGCTGCTGGTAGCCTGTAGGATATTCCAAGATAATCTCCAAAAATATTGTAGGATTTAAAAGCTGAGAAGAAGACAACATATGCACATCCTTGCAAACACAAGCCAGTAGTACGCAAAAAAGTGGAAAAACAAAAGACATAAAAGAGCATCCAAAGTTTTGCTTCATTTTTATCTATTGGCAAATGAAAATCACTGTACTGTCACTGAAGAGAAAGGTCTTTGGTTTGTGCTCTCCAAAAGGTTGAGTAGTCCTTTGATTAAATAAGATTGGGAATCACTGCTGTAAAGTACTCATCACTGTGGCAGCTGAGATTCTCCTGAGTAAATTAGACCTGCACTGTACAGCACCAACTCAATTGAAAGGAGCTATTTGCTCTTCAACCTGTTCTTTAATGTTACAAAAAAAAATATTGAGGGACTGAAAGAATGTTTTATAACAATCATCCTGCTTCTGGTAGTGGAAATACTTTATCACAAGTGCTCTGTAAGATACATTGAGAATTAGTCTTTCATATGAGATATTTATTAAGGATGCTACTTTAGAAAGACAGCCTGTCATTTCACAGCATTTTTCTTTTCATTTCCTTGATCATTTTATGTTTAAATAAAGCCAGTTAAATAATCTCCTCAGCTCCTAGATTTAGATGTCTTTATTTCATAATCTTTTTATTCCCTTTCCCAGCTCCTGAAATAATAACCATTACTGTTATCCTAAGCAAGCTAGTAATTTTGCTACCATGCATAAGCAATCTAGTCCCATTTTTCTTGTGACATTTTTGAGGTAAAGGAAGAAAGTTAAAGCTTCTAATAAAGTCATAAAACAATGGATTTTAAATCCTGAATTTTTCCTTCTCAAGAGCTCAACTTGAATATCCCAACTGCCATTAGAAAGGAAACCTTTCTAGAAACAACACTGCCTGAACCTTGACTATGAGGCAAATAAGCAAAGTGACCATGAGCGGGATGGTACTCATCACCTAGTAGGCTATGCAGGTAGCAAACTGGAAAGCAGCTGCCTCTTTTTTGCTACACATTGTCAAAGTCTACCTTGAAAAACAACCCAAGGATCAGAGATGGCTAAAATTCCAATACTTTCTCCAGTGAATTGCTCAATACCTTTTCCCTTCATCTGCACTAGACGAGAGCTTTTTAAAAAATGAGCAAGCATGACTCATTTTATGACCAATGCACCATTAGCAAAATGCTTTCCAACCAGATTGCAGTTCAAATAAGACGTGTATTGTTGCAAAACAAAATATGCTGGCTGAACAGAATGTATTCATCTATATTAGTTTTTCTTTCTAAATCCAGCAGACTGGGAGCTAAATTAATCTGCTGAGTGCTAAATTCATCTACTGAGAGCTTCTGTAGATTCAGGGAAATGTTTTGAGTGCTGTAGCAAACAAGTCTCACTCACTCAGGAGCCCTCTGTGGGCTGTTGGTGTTTTAACCATTTTGTCTGCTTTCAAGCAAGCAAGCAGCTGATAGATGAAAACGCTCATTGATTTGCAGTGGTAGCACTATAGCCAATCAGCCCTAGAACGAGGCACAATCATGAATCTCTCCAACTATGCATATTTATATGCAGCTGTCGTACTTCCAAATCTTCAGTGAATACAAAGTGCTTGTGTGGCCACCAAGATGCGCAACGCTACCCTGCAGCTTGCTCTCACTTAACTACGGCACGGGAAGATGGAATATATGGAAACACATTTCATTTTCCTTAGTTAGGCTACCCCAGTAAAGTACATGTCTAATATGAATATACTATACTCCCACAAAATCTTAATCCAGATGCAATTTCAAAGGGCTAAATTATTTAAAGGAAACAAACATCTTGAAAGAATGTGTTTTCAGCAGAGTAGGCTGAGCTACAACAATATAGTAACACAGACAAGCTGTCTTACCAACAGTGTCAAAAAACTCATGGTATTGAGGAAAGAATAAGACAGAGAACCTTCTCTGGTGCTAACTACAGTGGTGACGCAGGGGCAGCACACAGAGCACAACATACATCTTGCAAACATAATGTCTCAACTCAGAAATGGGGCATGGGTGTAAAAAGAGTAACACAGAGGTTTCTTTTTTGCTTTGCAAATTTTGAAAGTTTAAAACATATCAAAAAAGGGAGAGGCCCGTGGAGCTGAAAGAGAGAGGACATAGAAGAAACAGAGATAGAGAAATAACCTCTGTGAAATATGAAAAACAGAGATCTGGCACATGGTAGAAGGCTACTGAGTAAATGCACTAAGGATTCTGGGGGGCTGGCTAGTATATTTAAAGGTCAAGCTGTTTTGTGTCTTCTGAATTGGAATGGCATTTTAAGTTGTTTCTTACAGTGTACAGGCCTGATTTCACACAAACCTTCTGCAGACCTGTATCAGAAGCAAGCCAGTGCTGGAACAAAACCTGTGCAACCTCCAAAGAAGTTGAAATGAAGCCTACAGCCTCCATGTATAGGTGAGCACAGCTGCCTCTGGCCAGGATGCCTACAGATGAGCTGGCTGGTACATCCCCTTGAGAACAGTCCATCCTAGGAGCTTGCTTGGGTTACTAGAATTACACAGAAAACTTACCCTCCCAAGTTAAATCGGACCTTGCTGCTCAAGCAAAGTCGCACTTGGAAACAAGGGTTCACACAAAAGCATGAAGTCTAAAATATTATAATCCAAAACAATAAATAATAATAATATTTATATATATTTTTAAAATGTCTTCATTGAGTTGCTGGAAATATTTGCATTTGCAAGCATGCCACACTAAGGCATAAAGGTGGGGAAAGAAGAGGAGAACTATTTTCATATCTGGTATTTACAATTGAAAAAGACTACAATCAGGTTTTATTTCTTGAGGCAATCACATATAAAATTAACTCCTACTTTGAAATTATTCTCATATTTTCAGTTTCAAAGAACAACAGAAAAAGACCTCCACTAAATGCCAAAAAGAAATCTCCTACATTGTATGCATATGCTAAATAAACCTGCTAATCTGAGAAAGATTGTTAGAGAAATCTGTATCATTACCAGATCAAACTCCAAGTGGTATATCAAAATGATCAAAATCTTATGTGCATCAGGAAACAAAGCAAATGGACCTATTTTATCTTCAAGTTTATTACTGAAAATGGGTTTTACGATTTGCTGTGCATAGTTAAAGTGCTACCCAGACAAATTACAGCTGCTCTTTTAACCTGAACATAAGATGGCACAGTTCCAGCCAATCTGAAGTATGGTTTCTAGGCAGGATGTCAAATCTCAGCCCCCTGGGTTCCCAAATGATGGATTGAACCTTGAAAGTTGCAGCAGAGCAGCATATGTGATTTCGGTACTGTATTTTGATCACTCATGAATATATTAAAGCATGTCCATGCATGCTATTCAATGTTTTTTTTTATTGTTTTAAAACTACCATTAAAAAGAAAAATAAAGATGTAATTTTTTTCAAAGGTAAACAAATACTAAAAATGCAATGCTAACTTAAATGTAAAAGAGCTGCCTATAAATTTATTTTTTCTTTGTTTACTAAAGAGAACATTAGGCAATGATGTAGGCAAAATGGCTCTATTTTAGAAGCCAGATCTCCTCACACAGCTATTGATAAGCACTGCCTACAAATTAAAAAAAAAAAAAAAAAGGTAAAAAAACAAAAGAAAGAAGCTGTAATTTTTGGATTATCAACTACTGCAAGAACATAACAACCATTAATCTTTTTAAAAACAGTTTTTGGCATGAAACTACACTGTCCAAATGTTAGACATCAGCCACACCTGCTCATTCTGGTGCTCCAAATGTTGCTACACCACCACTTCCTGAATTTATTTTCCTCTCTTTTGTGTGCCTCTTACTTTGAAGAACTGTTTCCCTACAAAATCAAAATTATAACAAGGGAAGATATCCCCCAAAATGCCCCTTAGATAGCTGGGGGAAGGTGGAGGATACTCATTCAATATGTTGAGACTACTGTAGAGTTCATCTGGATTGTGCGCTTGAGGAGAGGCTTCCTGCGCAGGAAACACCTCCTGCTGTGCGCTGCATAGCTCAGTGAGGGGCTCTGGGCTTAGCCTGTGAGTACCACCACAGTACAAGAAATAAATATGCTACTAACATCACAATATCACAAGCTAAACCCCACTGAAGCCTTTAGCTGATCAAGATGCATGTGAATACACACTGTAGAGTTCTCAGAATCAGGGGCAGAGCAAAATTCCTAAAAGATTGGGGCAGTGTCAAGAGGAACACACACTTTTAGTAAAAGTAAAGACAAAAACAAAGATTGGAAAGTCAATATACAGCAAACTTTTGAATGATTTGCACAACCCCGCCTTCTGAAAGCTCCTAATTTACATATTTTTCAGCTAGTTAATATCTGCCTCCAGGACATGTTTTTAAACCTGGTATTAACATTGTGAATTTTCTGCTTTTTCAACTTGTGCAGTTTCACCCTTCAGAACCCTCTGGCTTATGATTACACAGAAAAAAAAAAAAAAAAAGGCTCTGATTTTTAATTTTCTAATTCAGTAATAGGATACCAACTTCTAGCTGAAGAATGGTTTTAAATACTGCCCTAAGTATATATTATTTTACATCATGGAAGTCCAAATAATATAATTTCAGAATCTAAGAGTCTAGTTAATTTCTGCTTCTGTATAGTTATTGGTTTAAAATCACCTTTAGTTTTAAAGTTTTTACATTGGTCAACACCACATTACAGACTCACATGGAAGACTGAGGCAGGACAGCACTTCTGGAGATCACCTGGGCCACCTGCTCAGTGCAGGGTCAGCCAGAGCAGGTTGCTCAGGACTGTGCCCAGTTGGGTTTAAAATGTCTCCAAGGATGGAGACTCCACAGTTTCGGTGTTGACCAATCCCACAGTAAAAAGCCATGTTTTTAAAAAATTATTTTTAGATGGAATCACCTCTCATCTTTTCACTGAATACCACTAAGGGGTCTGGCTCCATCTTCTGTACTGCATCACACGAGGTTTGTATATGTATCATGCACACTATGTGTTGTATTTAAACAAAAGAAATTAAAATGGCTAAAGTTCATTTGCTTACAAATGTGTCTTCCCACCTTTCCACTTAATTTTTGTCAAGTTGAAGGCATGACAGCAAGAACAACAAAATAAAGAAACTAATCAGGATGTACTAACTAAAAGAAAAGATGATATTCTTATTATCTTAGTGTCCAGATATTTGCTTGTAAGTATGTAGACAGAAACCAGAAATGACTGGGTGAGTTTCAGTGTAGAACCTCAGGGTTTAAAAATACTTGATCTTTTTTTAAGTTTCAAAGGAAAGTAAGCAGGAAGATTACTTTAAAACCTAGGGCATTTCAGGTGTGAAAAGTAACCCCTTTAGTTTTCATTTGTTCTTTAAACAACGCTGCAGACTACAAAAGAGGTTTTAAAATTTTACTGTATTGAGAGTAAAAAGTAAATAAACATTTTAAGTTTCTAACAATGATCATCTTTTCTGCTACTGAACTTTCCATAAGAACAGCTATAAAGAAACTTCTCTTAAACTAAAAGCACAATTAGACTGAAGTTAAAAGGAAGTTTCAGCCACTTGCAAAATAAATTCAATAGCTATTTTTAACAAAGGTGTGTAAAATTGCAAATGTGATAGTCAGACATGACCTGGAATTTGCAGACTTTTCAAAATTTGCATTTTTGAAATTCGATTGATTCTATATACAAATGGTTAACAGACAACTGCATCGCTAAGAAGTTCACCTTTGTATTAATGTCATAAATTTCTGTATGTTGCCATGAATTACAGCCCATAAATAAATCTACCAACAGAGTTTGGTAAAGCTATTAATTTAGCTATAATATTTGACATAAGGAGCAATATAGTTAATTGATTATAGTCTACATGAAAAATAATTTTGAATTAAATCTGTCTAATGTAAGCTTCTGCTGCTGTTGCCCATTAAACTCCTTCACTCAATGAATCACCGTGAACAAATGACAACACTTTCCCAACAATTTATGAATTTGCCTTTTCTTTGTAATAAGATCATTTGGTATTTTAACTGGCCAGCTTTCCAGGCTTAGGATCCTACACTCTATCATACTTAGGTTTAATTTGGTGCCAACTGCTGAATATTTGTTTCTTGGTTATTTCATTCCTTGATGTCTTACAAAACTGGGAGACTGAAGTCTTATTTATTAAAACTTAAAGCAGAGAGGGCACAGCAAGAGCAACTCCTTCAAGTCTTTCCAGCATTTTTGGAAAACAGAAGCAAACAAAACTAACAAGAAACTATGCACCTTTCTGCCAGTTTAGCCATCAAACAGTTTACTGTGCAAGATACAGGCTGCAGAGGTTGGATCCCTCTATGAGACAGACATAGGGACTACAAACATTTAAGGCTAAACACTGGCAGCTGAGCAGTCAGGGGGTAGCTTCAGGCCTTCTCCAAGGCAAACCAAACAGGCAACTTTCCTCTGCTTGTCACGGCCTCTGACTCAGGCTTCTGCTTATCACATCCCAGGAATGAAATTCAGATTCCATTGAAGTCAATAGCAAAACTCTTTTTCAACAGTGCCAAAATTTTGCCTGAATTTATTACTGACTTTGTAGCAGTGGCAAAATCTGATATTCTATTACCAAACTCTTAAGATACCAGCTGCCTTCCTGTTTAGAACTGCGTGTTAACATAACGTTTTTCCAAGAATTAAATAGATATTTGTGGCCATAAAAGGGAAACCAAAGAAGAAATAAAAAGGAAAGCAAAACTTAAAAGACAACTACAAACAGTTGGTATATATGCTGTAAGTAAAACAAATGATTTTTCCAGTGTAAAGGCATCAATTTATTACCAAAATACTTCTTTCCTTTGAATGGAAACTAAGTTCTCTTTTGTCTTTTTTTCCTTTTTATTTTATTCTTTGTTACTATTCATTATCATTAAATTTCCTGTAATTAAGACTGCTGAATTGAAAACACATGGCTGCTTTTGAAGCCAGTACTTCTCAACATAATGAAATCCCAGAACTATGTTTAGCCACGAAAGAGCAGATCAGTTTTCATTATTGCTGTAGGATTTATTAAAACTTACTATAGTACAGCTACAAGTTCTACCTACTGACCTATCAAGCTGTTACTGTACTCATGAGTATAAGCACTGCACAACCTGAAAGTTGTCTTACAAAACATGACAATAATGTAAAAATCCAATTCCCAAAATATGTGCTGATTTTACTTCCAACAGACAGTCCATATAATAAGCTCAGGGTATCCATTATTTTAAACTAACTCAAAACTTTTATGAGACAAAATCAAGGAAACACTGCTGAAACAATATATTCCTAAACCTCACTGGGTCAATAATTTTTCAAGAATATAGTTTACCTGCCACTTCCATATCTTATATGTTTTGCTTTATCATTTTGCAGTTGTATTTTATAATATGTTATTTACCCCAAACTGCACCTGCCAGAGTTTTGTTTGGCTTCGCCTTCCACCTGCAGTCCTAGGGAAAAATTGCTTCTTTAAATAAATTTTTTATACACAGTATTGAAATACTAGATAATTCTTTTCAAGTAATATGACAGCTTGTTTCAAAGAAACAGAGAATCATTGTACCTAGAGAGAGATGCTGTCTAAAGATATTGTAAATACTTGTGCCCACAGCTTCTGATGAGACCAACTTGCTCTGAAATGCCATTTTTCAGCTACACAAGGGCATTTCAGACCATGTCTGTTTTTCACCTTCAGTCCTACCCTCTGATATGTAATAGATTTCTTCATTTATTATCTGACTGACATCTAGAATAATGCATTACAGTAGGTTTCGTAGGATGCTGTTTCTGTATTCATGACCAGAAAAAAGCAGGAATGATCGTTAAGCACTGTGTGAAGAGAGAAGGACAATCCTTTGAGTACGCTCTTCTTTTCAACTCACTTATTTTATATGCCCAGGTTATTTTTTGAAACAAATTCCCACAAAAAATGGCAGCTTTTGCATCTTTCTTATGATGAGCACTGCACTGTGTGAAGGCATCAGCCAACTGTTATATTTAACTTCATCCTTCAGATATAATGACATTTTATGAAATTTGTAATAAAAGCAATAATGATTTGAGAGTTGGTCTCCAGAAATAAATCTAAAATATATCTCTAGATACATAAATGAGAATTTTGCAACATGCAAACTTTCAGCAAATATCATAGGGCAATCTGGTCTCTGTGATAAGAACTTGTTCCTCCCAGATTAAAATACAGGAGGAGAATCATTGTTTGGAGCCATGTAGCTCTGTCCATAATGAAAAAGTGATGTAGATTTCAAAACATAAGAAGACTGCACTAATTCAAACCTTGGAGAAGAGAACAAGGTGGGAATTTTGGAGTTTGCTTCAGACCAGTTATAAGAATCCTGCTCTATTTTCCCTCAAGCTTAATAAACCCCACTACAACAGCTCAGAAAAAGGTCAGTGATTGTCCTGTAGCTTGACTTTTGGTATCTAAGTTCCCTCATTTAAGAAGACACATTTCTATGCCCATCAATGGATAGTGAGAGGCTCTTCCGGAGGGAAATTCCAATTGCCTCTTTTTCTGATATGTCTTTTTACACTAGATGATGGAAACAGCCCCCAAACTCTCCAAGAATGGATGCCTGGAACCATATTACAAAATCAAAGGATTCCAATGAATGATTATTAATTTCTGCTTCTGTCTTTACTGAAGGTACAGTAAGTGGACCCTATCTCTACCCTAGAAACCATAGGAAATTCTTTAGAACCTACGACTGAACTGAAAGAGTAAAGAAGTAATACCAAATGTTAGGAAACACTGCTCCATGGGTAAAAGTAGACCCAGATGAGTTAAAGCTCCGCACTGTAAATAACCCACATGAGGCTATCACTGAATCACCTGCATAAATGTAAATTTGGAATAACTTAATTAAACAGAAGAAGGTTATGACATGATGCCACCACTCTTTTTTTTTTTTTTTTTTTTCAACATCACAGCTCATAATCAGTATTAGCAAAAGCTTTACAAAAGCAATAAGTAAACAAGCAGACAAGTGTCCAGTGAATGTGTGATGCAAAGGTCACCCTGTGTTTCCAACAGTGACAAAGAAGCAGGAGAAACACTGGCAGCGAGTAATAGGATGGGGATGAGAAGAACAAGATGAAAACAGAAGTGGCTTGGACAAAACAGAGGTTCCCCAAAGTGGTATTACAGTGAGCAACTGGAGAGTTTCAAAATCCAGAAAAGCAACTTCACAACTAGATTTCAAGATTAGAGGAGCCAGCAATGGAAGTAATCCATGTGAGACCTCTGTACAGCTTTCCAGGGCAACAGGCCTATATTGCAGTATTTTGAGCGCCCTGTCCTTTTGAAGGAAGAGCTTTAAGGAAAAACATAACAGAAGAAGGTGCAGTACCTAAACTATTAAGTGACAAACAGGGAAAAAAAATCTCATGGAAAAATTATGGGCAAGCTTTTATTTCAAAACTGAATTCTTCATTTCAGGCTGAAGTCTGCCCAAACTTCAGCTAAGATTTTTGTTTGTTCGCTGTCAGTAAGGTGGTGAGAATCACTTTGCCACCACTTTGGTGTTCTCGGGGGTAAAGACTGAAGTTTTTTGCCATCAGTGACCCAAATAAATAAAAAGATATCTGTATAACAAGACCGCTATTCTCTCTTAACTTATTCTTAAGTGATGTGTTGTAAATAAATCCTGAGAACTGGTATGTTTTCCACCATGGTACGGTGCCACAGTCTTATATAGTCCATTTTGCTAAGTTTTACAATATCACATTAAACTGCTGAGAAGAGATCAGTTGTTACAGAATCAACAGAACAAAAAAATTCAGAGTCTGTTTTCTTGTTTTAACTCTGAGGTTTTCAGTATGTATAGCCATCAAGAAAGAAAAAAGGAAAGGAGTGTGCATGACTGGAAAATAAACAGAAAACTGCTGAACCAGTATTGTAATTCTAGTATAATGGGCCCTGAAGCTTCCCCTTCTGTTTTGTTAATCTTTTTTCAAATATTTCTTATATTTCCCAGTGAAAGCTGGGTTTTCCTATTCTCAATCTTGCCTCATTACCCATGTTGTGTGTAAAGAGGAAAGTGACTTTGGTCTGGCTGGAAGATTTCTTTCAGATGACACGACTCACTCCCGAACATTTTAAAAATAGTATACGTGCAAGCAGTATTGACATTTAAATACAGATTTGGGTTAAAAGGATATTTGGGATTCTCAGCACCAAAACTCTTGCTCGATATTGTTTTCCAGGAATGTCACCTTACAGATGAAGTAAAGCATCAGCCTTGCTTCTAATTTCATCTGTCAGTTATTCTGGCCTGATAGCTGTACATCAGCAGTCTCCCATGCTACCATAAAAACATGAGTTCACTTTCTAGACTGCATCATAGATTCCCCACTGCTTACTGTCTCATTACTCATGAACACATTCAACCAAATTATTTCAGCTTAAAACAGATTTTTCAACATATACTTCTTAACTGGAATGTTGCACTTGTTTCTAACAGGCACAATGTTAGAGACAGAGATTTGATTTGGGTATGCTCTGAAAACTTTGAAATCTTACCTAGGATTATTCACCTCCTAGTAGTGTCCCTTCCTCCTCCCTTTTTTATAACTTCAGGTCACAACAGACCCCTATTTGTTCTTTTTCTGCTCCTCAGTTTCCACAATCTCATCACAAGTCTGACATCTATTGTAGAAATACTCTGTGGAGTCTCCTTAAATTCCCATGGCAAGCTCAGATTTCTAAATTATGATTCCTTTGATACTGATCCTCTGTGGGATTTTTGGCAATAACAATTCTTCTCACCAATTTATTAATTTTAAAAGGAATATAAAACAACTGTTTACAGCAAAAAATCAGATGTTTTGTGCTCAGATGATGAATAATACTTTGAGTAAAATACAAGCACAGCATAGAAGGACAGCAGAAAGGCCAGATACTGCCTAACTCCTACATTGCCTCTATGATTATTTTGACCTTGTTTATCATCTTTGAGGTGCTCTGATAGATGTTCTTCAGCACCTCATCAGACCAGCCACACACCAGAAAAGATCATGGTACAGACAAGATCAAATGCATTATCTAAAACTTGCAAAAGTACCAAAAAATGTTTACAAGACTGTGGCTGATAAGGGATAAAACAATTTATGGCAGAAAACGGGCAACTACGCTGTCCTCTGCAACTTAAAAGTTTGTCTGTTTCTAACGTGTGCAAAGATTTGTGGTTAGGTTTTGGAGGGTTTTTTTAATTTTCTTTTTTTAACCAGACCCAAGGATACAGAAACTTTTCTACCTGAGAAGGTAAAAAAAAACAAATAAGAGTGGATTTTCAAAGTCTACATTACCCAGGTATATTACACTGCTTAAATATAAACAGTAACTGACTAGAAAATATATTTTCCAAGATTCTTCTTGCTATAGAATGGCTCTACAGTCAACTTGCAACCAGATGATTTTTACAAAAACCTACCTCCAGATATGGACCATGGTGATCAGTTGGGTCATCTCTAAATGTTATCTAGATGAGTCTTTAACTGCAAAGAATTCCATATGCCTTTGAAAGCACAATTTCAAATGATTTTAGCAGACATCATCTACTCAGTATCCCCACAGTTCCTAGTATTTTTTGATGTACTATGGAAACCTGCTTCTACTTAAATCTGCTTTCTAGAATCCTTACCTTGCCCACATCCTTGCTATATTTTCAGACTACATGGTTTTTACTCCATCATGAATTATATTTGGTTTACTTTCCTGCATTCTACTCAGTTTAATTTTCTTTTTTCAATCGTATGCAAAGCAACACAATTGGAATTTCCATTTTCTTCAAAGACAACAAACATCTCCAACATTCCTTCTGCTCCCTTACTCTATTTTTGTTGATGTTTTCTATTCGCTCTAGCAGACTTGTTTTGGATGTCCAGTGTATTGTGTCTCCAGCCTGTTTGCTTTCCAGTTTGAGAGCTTCCTGGCAGTCAGGGGCCACAAATTTACTTTGTAGAGTGTTGAGGCAAACAGTCAGTGCTTAATGAATAAGATACCTGGTTGCTCAGGAAGAAACAGGCAAGTCTTTTCCACCATCTTATGAGACACATTCTGTTCTACAAACTCCTCAGCTCACAAAGGTGAGAATCTGAACATAACTTCGAACAGTTTTGACAAGAAATTATCTATCTATCTAACATTGATGGTATTTGATGCACTTGTCAGTATCCATTTGTCAGTATCCAATATCCACCATCTTTTAAAGGAAGATACTGTAGTCTAATGCAGCTCTACCTAGCATACCAAGACTTTGCAGTTTACCCTTTTTTATCAAGAGTGTTATTTGCATGTTCTTCAAGCTTACTCACAGTATGCTACTCAATCCATTAGCAAAACAGAGACTCCATGTACTCATCTTTGTATGTGCAAAAGGATTTGCTAGGTATTAGATGCAGATTCTCAGCATTGTACATGTCTGTTTCTGTTAGTGGTAAGAAAAGGCTAAAGAAAAAATCCAAACAAAATTACCACAACGCTCAAGCCCTAATTTGGCTACCCTATAAGTACAGGATCTTTCCACAGGCACTTTCTTAGACATTTAGGAAGGTGCCATCCTGAAGCTGAAATAACTTATTAGGGTTTGGGGGTTTGGGTTGTATTTTCTTTTTTCATCTATCCACAATTCAGTAGTAAGTACTCAGCTGTATTTAAGCTTTACTGAAATGGGGCTTTGCCACTGACTTTTTATTTCAGACGCCTCTGGGAACAATGGCCCTATGGACGGAGAAAACAGAGAGCACAGAATTTGCTTCTGGAACAAAGCCTCCAGGAGGGTTGTTCCTCTTCATGTCAGAAAGAATGAAGGTATTCAGGCACTGTACCAGGAAATACAACAGCAAAAAGGAGCCATGGTAAGGCTGAAGAGACTTCTTTGCCCAAGTGTCATCCACTAAATAAGCTTTTGCCTTACAAATCAAAAATTTGCCAGACATGAAATAGTATCATATAATAGTATCATAATGAAAGAAGTAAATTTTTTTTACTAACTTCCTACAAGCTTAATAACAAGAAGCTCTGTGCACAAATTCTCCCTAAAATGTTAAAACCAGTATATATTGGGGTGGGTGGAGATGTAATAGGAGAATGCGGAAGCAATAGGAGAATGGTGGAAATGATGAAGGGAATGGGAAGATAGGTTCACGAGAACACAAGGGATCACGTAGTCCACCATGCTTCTGCAAGGGAGCGCCAGTTACTCTTGTTTTTCCTAACACATTTGGCTAATGACTCCACTCAATTCAAATTTTCCTTGTAAATCAAATCTTCAGGACCTCTTATTATGTCATTGTACTCTGCCTCCTTCTCACTGTAGACTGCCCAAAGCAGGATATCACACTTCAGACTACCAAAACACTCACAGCTAAGCAGTGACTATAAACAGTAATGACACTACTGTGCAGGCATTCATTTAAACTGAACTACTGACAGAGAGAGAAACTCATGCCCTGTTCCTAAATGGCTAAAGCTCATTTCTCAGAGATAAACAATTTCCCTTTAACCATCTGAACTTGGATGCCAGTTCTAAGAAGCCTAGATAGCTCAAAATAAATATCTCCCTTAGTTGCATCACAGAAAAAATGTAATTAATAAATATCTAGAACATATTTGCTCTTCTGTGCATTAATTAAATCAGCACTGATCAGAAATAATCTCAATTTTGAAGCATTTGATTAGCAAACAATACAAAGAAGGTCTTAGCTAAACAGGTGAAGAGGGGATATATTCATCTTCAGTGCTACTGCCACAGCTGACAGCCCTGCTGAAGACTAGAAAGCACAATGCCCACATTCTGGCTGAGAGCAGATATTCCTTCATGAGAAATTTGCAAAGTAATGTTGTAATGATATATGATATGGTATAATGGTATAACAATATATGGAATGAGAACTCTATTAAGATCTGTGTCTTTAAACCTTCTTTAAACAATGGTGAAACATCATCAACAGGATTATATTAGGAAACAGCAAAATACCCAGAGATTTCAGCCCAGTTCAATGGAGGCCTGATGCTGGGAGAAAGCAAATTATTGGAGTCATAGAACTGGATGGTAGGATACGGGGCCTCCACAGAGACCAAATCTGGGTTCCCAAGAACTCTGGCTCTCTGCTAGTAGTTGTTTTGGCTACAGATGTGTACCACACAGGTTTCCCAGGCACTAGGGGGAAAACCTAAAGGAGGTGAAAGCTCAGGGCAGAAACTTACTACATGGCTGTATACAAGCTTATTTGCAGTGCAGCGACCTATGTGCACATCTCTATATATGAAGTGCATTTATTCCGGTGTAATACATATGAACCTTGAGTAAATAATTAAGCACACAACAACTGTGGTTTCAGTGGACTTATTTGCATGAGTATCTGAGGCTTATCCACAGCCAAAACCTTTGAACAAGGTTTTCCATATATTTCTGCTATCATCCACCTAATTCTCTCTAAGAAGGAACAGGAAAACTCATTGCTTAAGTTGATAATTTGATAACATAAAAAACCACAAGCACAAAGATTAAAGAAGTACAAAATATATAATGTTTGTTACATGATACAGTTAGCAGGAAACATTTTAGACAATTTTTGCTCAGGAAAAGCTGGTTCATTAAAAGCAAAGTTATTTGCAAGGAAAGCTGTCAATTCATTTGCCATTTAAAAAAGCAGAGAGTGTTTTGAAATTTCTTGACTATGCCATTTAGATATTTTCAAGAATTCAAAGTTCTGACTGAAAATTCAAAATTACCTTTCCCTCTGATTCGCCTTCCCCCAACCTTTATTTATAAAATTAGTATCTTTTATTTACTATTTCAGAGAGAAGAAAGTTCTGAAACTTCAAAAACTTCTTGACATACGATAACTATTTCTGATCCATCTTCAAGTTCTGTAAAGTCATTTCATGAAAATTTTTGAAGAATATTTTCTCAGAAATATTTTGAATGCATCTTTTCTTTCCCTTCCCTGAATTTTTTCATCATTAGGGATATACATTTTTTAAATAGTCTTAACATTTAAGTCCTCCTTCTTCTATTTCTTACTTTTCCTAAGTTAGAAGTCAATTACTTCTAACTTTACAGACTATTTTCTTTTAGCTATTAATTGTGAAGCTACAGGGAGAAGTCTTTAACTTCAGGTGAAGAACAGTTATCTGGAAGACATAAGAAATGCTGGCAATGATCGTGATTTACAAGAAAGTATTAAAATCAACAACTCAAGACCCAACATAAAAAAAATGAATCACAGAATGTTTCAAAGAAAGATAAAATACAATATAAAGCAGGGGGTTTCAAGTTTTTTTCTGGGTGAAATAGGTGCGTTGCACTTGAACTCTGGAATCCTGCCAAAACCAAGGATATGGATGTTCAGAAAAGGACGGCCTTGCAGAATTGCCAGTAGCAGCAATTGTACATAACAGTTTATCCATTCACAGTCATCCACTCACTGGCCTCTTATAAAATTGCACTCAGTGTCTGGTAGAGGTAAAGACTGTATTTCTGTAGACATTTCTAAGTTTGATGTCAAATGGCATGTTATGAAAAAAAAAAAAGAAAGAACCCTAACAAAAAACCAAGACAGAAAGCAAACAGGCTTAGAATAGTTGGGTGCTAAAATCCTACCTTCTGGACAAAAAGTGGTATAAATGTGATTGAACATTAAACGTATGTCCATGTGTTAGTAAATACATACTTGTAAAACACTCACTGGTAGCAGAATTTTTAAGTATTTATATCAAGATAGAACATTTTTAATACACGCAGTCATTGCAACATTAAAAAAAACGGTCTTCTGTACTAGCAGGCAATATTGCTGAAATCTGCATTTTTCCTATGAAGTTCTTAATATCCTGCTTATTGATTTTCATCTGTTTCATTGTATCCTTAAGATGCCTCAGGCACAGATCAGATGCCATGTGCTGATCTGGACACTGTCTCAGAAATGTGAAAAGGTTCAAGCTAGAACATTCTCATTTACCAGCACTAGGACCTTACTGAGCTGTTATGTTAATACAGAAAAGAACACGTAGGACAGTTTGCTATCTTTTCTACCAAGACTGCATTTTGAATCCCTCTCTGAATCTGGCAATGTCTTTGCAAAACATTACATTTCATACAGAATTTAAATCAAAAATTTATGTATGGATGGATTACATGCTAGGTTTTAGATTAAAAAATATTTGATCTGAGGTACTGTTTTTCTAATTCAATCTTCTGCAAAGTATTGCAATATCCACACTTCAAAAGGTTTCACTTCTGCTTAGTCAAGAAAGAGAGATTTAAATAGAAAAGACAACAACTATGAGGGAAAGTCTAAGAGGAAACATCCAAAAAATATTAATTTACCCAGTGTCAATATTCACCTAAAATAAAATGTTAAGGACTAGATTCTCACTTGAGAAGGAACACTGCGGAAGTAAAGGAAGTCTATGCATAGGCTGGGCAGTATTACATATAGTATCTTATAAAGTTTCTCTTGTTAGTTAGCAGACTGGACAATAGTCCAAGACCCTCGGGCTAGTAAGTTTCATCCCTGCTTTCTTATTTTCTTTTTTTCCAAAATTAACTGGAAGACATAGGTATCAGTAACTGGTGCAGTGCTAGCAGTGCCACTAAAATGGCAGGCACATCATTCTTCCCTTGTGCTTCTTCCACATAGCAGTAGTAACTAAAACTCCAGGAGTTGCAAAACTCTCTTCTAAAACAGAAATTTTATTTTAATAAAAAGGTTTCCAGGGAAATACTAGTTCTAACGAAATAAAGTGGATATGAGGACTAAGATTTTGTCCTAAAATACTCTATTTAGAAAATCTATTATTTTAATCAAAATCAAAATGTGTGTAATCTCCTCTCAAAAATATTTTAAAGCCTGAATTTAGTGCTAATTAATTTTTTTCCAGATAGTTCAACGATGGATGCATTGTGTAAGCCTTGAAGTACAAAGTTTCTCCTGTTTTCTGTTCTGTGACAAACTAAAGGTAAATTTTCAGCACATTACATTTTTCTTGTTTTCTATTTATACATCTTGAAAATATAAATAAAGGAACTGAAGTCTAATGTTTAAGGGTGGTGTTTATTTCACTGCACTGAACACATAAAAACAAATGAAAAAGCTCAAACTTGCTGCATCTACCTGATAGCAAATAAAATCACTAGAAAGGAATCACCTCTCATTTTCATGAAATAAAAGTTAACTTTGTCCAGATAGATCTTGCATATTTGCCACAGCCCCACTATGAACCACTCAGAGAAATTCCTGAAAAAACAATGTGAACATAAAATGCTACTGTCTGTTGTATAAAGACACCTCAGTTTTATAGCGGGGGTGTTGATGCTTTCAACCTTTTTATCACCTGAAAAACCATCAACAGCTTTATAATGACGAATGCAACACAGTTCAGTTTGTATTTGCAAAATTCACTTTTAAAAATGGCAGATGTGTGCCAGCACATCTGGAAACCACTCTTAATTATACTTCCCTCAAGTGGGAAAGCAGTAGCTTGTACCCATAGTGAAGCTTTTATATCTGGCCACACAAATGCTAGCAACCACCTGTGCTTTACACTGATTTTCATTATAGAGTATATCACATTACTACCCTATTATTCCAGAATGACATTTGAAGCTGTTGTGTGACTAAGCTGCAGCAAGTGTGGTCTTGAAAAGGCCTCTACTCTACAAAAATGTAACCACTTGATTGCAGTAAGGGTACTTACCGCTGAGGATATCACAATATGCATGCTCCTAAAGTTGGCTTCTCTTGCTCTGAAAGTCATAAAAGATATACATTAACAATCATGATTACCAGTCTGGGAACTGGAATTTTGCAAACGAATGTATACCCCAAATGAGATACTTTGTCAGTATTTGGAATTCCTCTTAAATATTTGTTTGTTTCCTACTGTTAATGAGGAGTATTTTAGTCAAACACTCTGCTTCTTCAGGCATGCTCAGAGATTACGAAAAGCAGTATCAACTATGCTCTGTCAGCCTAACAGTAGTATTTCATTTTTGTCATAAATATTTTCATAGGTTGCAAACATTATGAGTTACAGGACTAGGTTGGGTTTTCTAAACTTAACCTTCCCTTACTCTTCCCCTTCTCCCCTTACCCCCCAAACATTTTTTGCATCACTGTTCCTCATTCCAAACCAAACCTCATTTTCAACTTAAAAAAAATGTTGGTTTAGATCTCTCTGGAATCCTTTTCCTTTTTACAACACTTTTTCAATATTTTGGAAGAGTGTAATGCTGACACGCAAAGATCACAGTGGAAAAGGAAAAATCATTTATAATTCTCAGCCTTCCTGGCATGCCCAGGAAGACTCGTCTGACATGGACACCAGTAGACGTAACTTGGCAAAATGTAAATCACTTTATTTTACAGACTATATTTTAGGATAATTTGCTATGCTGACCTGCATAATGTGCAGATAACTAAAAATAAAAAGACCAAACAACCTAATATCACTTCAGCACAATTTAATCTGCTTATCAGTTACTATGCTTGCAAGAAAAGCTTCCACACTGTTATACATCTAAAAAACCCACATTCACCTGTCTTGTATTTTCTACCTTTAATTCAAGACTTAAGTTTTGCAGTAACTCATGAAGCCACAGAGGACTGCTCACAAGACTGATCCCTCTCCCAGTGCCCTGCCCATATAACTTCACTGCATGCTACCAAGGGCTCTGTGATTGCAGCTGAATGAAATTCGCCATTTATGAGAAAGATTCAAAGCAGACCTCAGCCCAGGATCCCAAGACAGCCGCTACATTCCCTCTCTGCCGGGCAGAACAACAACTGATCTGTACGTCTGCAACTACCTTGGCTTTGCTCCTGCCCTCCCACTGCTCTCCTTCATTGCTACGCACAGCCACACCAAGGCATGGAAGCATCCCATGCTGCTGTCTTACACCATCCAGGAAAGCTGCTGCTTCTGTGGCAGGCAGGACTCTCCGGGTCAGCAAAGAGAGAACAACAATATTTGCTTTAATGCACTCTTTTTTGTCATCACCTCAGAGCCTCCTGTATGGCACCTGGTAGTCATTTTAAACGTTCACCCAACTACTATGCATTAGAACAATGTAGAAGGTGTTCACTGGGTTGTATAAACAACTTTTGCAAAAATCTTCGTGATATTTAAGATATTGAATATGTGAACAGTCCGTAATGCTGCTGTTGTAAATGCATAACCTGATTTAACATTGAAGATACCTTTATTATCAGTGCAAAGAAGGCATAATATTCCTGCCCCTTTTCTTTTGTTATCTGTGGTAATGATTTTAGGTTGCTAAAAAAAATACATGTGCATTTCTGTGAATTGCTTAAACCTAGGAAAAAAAAAAAAGGATCATGGTCTACTTTGAAATCCAGGCACACTCCGAATATAACTTGTTAAAGATTTTCCAACGCTTACAGAGCAGACAAAGGCTGAAGCACTCTACGGTACTCTACAAAAGATAAAACCACGCTTTTTTGTTTGAAGGTGGAGGCATTGTGAAATCAAACTCACTGAAAGAAAATTATATCTAATTATCAAAATAATGGACCTAGAATATAAATTAATTTCATCTTGGATATATGTTTTCTAATGAAGCATTTAAATAAGGGATACGCTAGAAGACAGGTTTCTGAACTCGGCTTGAAATGATGATACAAATTGATATAATCAAGGTCAGCCACAAAAGTAATTTTTAGAAGGAGAGAAGGATGAGGGAAAAGACTGCAAATGAACAAAATAAGCACTCTGGTGTCTTCTTTTTTACAACACAAGGAAGGCATGTTCAAGCCTTTTACTCAGTAAACCTTCCTCTTTGAGAAGTGCCAATGAAAACAATGAAGCTTCTTGAGGAAGATGGGAATGCCAGTCATGCAGGTTCTGTCAGGAACAAAGGGGGAAGAGGCAGCTTTTGGCACCCCGAAGCAGGCAGGTCACAGTGTGCTGGATCCAAAGAGCTGCAAAGTCAAGGGGATTCTCTCTGCTGATTGCAACAGGCCCTAGCTCAGTCCCTTACCCTTATGCCTCTTTAACTATGCCACTCGTAATGCTGTCATCATGAGCTTAAGGATGTGACAGGGAAGGAGATCAGAAATGTCTTTGAAGTCATGAAATATATCTGAGATCCTGGATACCTGCCATTTTTAAACACTGAGCTGAACACACTCAGCCTTAGCAGCAGGGTGACGGCGCGGAAGCAAGTTGCAAAGAGACAGAGAAAATAAACCACTCTGGATACATCCTCTCTGCCTAACTCATCCTGATTCCAGGCATTTTGGGTGTACTGGAGCTGTATCCCTACAATTGCCAGTCAGGCAGACCTCATGCTTGCAGCCATGCTGGAGCCTGCCCATTGCGTTGCTGTCCCTGGGACCCATTAGAAACCAGCTCCAGGATCAGGGGCTGGTGCTTGGGGCTGCACACATCTGCAGAAGGGAAAACACCTGGGTTGAGCTACAAGGGGCCAGGAAGGCCAGGCAGAGGGATTACTCCCAGGAGCAGGGTACTGCTAATAAAGCCGCAGCCGTTTTCCCCAGAGCAGGATTGATGTCGTGCTCATTCTCTCCTATAGTGAACTGACTGAAAATACTAAAAAGTCTTTGCAATCCTATTGGTCCTGCCAAAGGAGCCTGACTGGCAGGACAATGCATTTTTGTTCTCAATTAAAAACATTATTTGGGCTCAGTAATTATTTCAAAGCCAAGAGGAATATGATTTTGTGATTATAACCACAATTTGTCAATTGAAGCAAATATTTTAAACTATCAAGGTTTCTTAAAGAAAGAAGAGAGAGGGAGTAAGAATGAACACTACCACGACTACATGTAGCCTTCATCCAGCCAGGGCAATTTTACTTGTATTCTGAAATCACTGTAGCATAATCACAAACCAAAATCATAATTGTAGTGGAAAACCACATACAACATGCTGATATGGAGGGATCTCATTAGCACATTACATTACTGGGTACTGTGAGTAGTCTGCCTGCTACGTTCTCTTTTCCTTAAAAATACAGAGCAATCATGGCTATTCTAATACAGAAAAATGGGAAGCAGAGCAGATAGTAATAGGGAGAATTTGTGCTAAAATGGATTTTCTTGTCTCCTCCTGTAGTTTTTATCACCCAGATGACAAAACATTATCATTAGCGGTTTATACCAAAAGTTAACATTTGCCCATCGTTTTCTATTTTCTCTAAACCACAAAGGTTGGAGCCTCTTATGCACTCCCCTTATCTTACTCTGTTACTTTAGAATCTAAGAACGCACTATGCACATTAATCTTTCATGGCAGAGTTCACTGAAGTTCTGCCAAAATTCAATAATTACGTTCCATCCAATGCAGCAATCTATTTATCTCATTGCTGGAATTTAGAACATATAGAACAAAGTGCTTAGTTTAGATGAATGAAATGCTTGCTAAAAAAGTCCCCCCAGGACAAAACAAAACAGCCCTGTATCATTTTTAAAGTTTTAAAACATACAGTAGAATCTATTGAGGAATAAAGCTATTTTTACAAGACCTAATGTTCCCTTAATCAACTGAAAGTGTTCTATGTTTAGGTTTTGGTTTGTTTGGGTTTTTTTTCTTAGAAGTATTTTATAAATATGTTTGTAACTTTTATTCAAATGAATAACAATACATACCACTTAGACTGAACTACCAAAACATGAAATATTAATGTCTAATGGCCATTGTAAGAGTCAACTACAAAGCAAGAATTTGTATTTTAAATGGAGAATAAATTGTTTTACTGTACTGAAATGGGTAACTAGAAGTTCAACAGTTCTATGAGTAAAATGTAAGATACAGAATTACAACAAAGTTAAGCTTTATAAATGCACTCTTTCGTGATATGTTTGCAAACAAATAGAAAACATAAAGCCCTCCAAGTAGGAAGATTAGAGACACATTTTTTGTGAAGACTGTTAAAAATAAAAAGAGCATAATCCTTCACCTTTTGTAGTCTCAGGAAAAGTAACTAACCAGTTATTTACTGACCTAACTATAAAGAAGAAACATTAATCTACCAGGTTGGGGTTTAAAAAAAAGTATGTATACATTTTAACATTTTCATTTATGAATACACAATGCTGGTTTATCTGATGGAAGCATGACTTCTTTGTATGTTCATCCAGATAATAGATTTCTTGATGAAGAAAAATGTTAATTTAGTATCTCCAATCAAAAGCCAAATTTATAAGTGTGAAAGTTTTTAAGCAAAACCCTGTTACTTCATGTGTTAGATTTTACACTTGAGGTGTACTATCAGACAAAATTTGACTGTGGATTCAGAATGGCTTACAAAGTTTTTGGAGCATAACTTGCTGTGATTTATAACACAAAACAGAAAGGAAAACCTGTAGAAGTAGTGCACTAGCATGTGTTCATTATTTTACAGGAAATTCTCATTGGTAAAACCACGAGTATCACAGTAAAACATTTTCAGGTTAGTTTTGCAGTAATTAGATGTGTATATGCATATTTTAAATTAACTGTACTTAATTTAGTAACTCAGGAGAAATTCCATGCAGAAGCAAATAAATTCCATGACAATTTGCAAAAATTCTACTATCATATTTATTTTTGCTCCCGGTATGGTCATTTTCTGTCAATGCTTTACATTAAAATAGGATTCAAGTGTGCTGTATGTTTCCCTGCTGTAAAACTTTTTAAAAATCCCAGAAAAATGTAGTTAAGTCCTATTCATTTTATTTTACTTATGTTCTCCATATATTTTTTCCAAGCTGTTAATCTTGTCTGCCTTCTTTCACTGTAAATACAATGTGTTACAGTTAAACTCATAGGAGACTTTCGAGTGTTGTAACTCAGTCGCCTTCAATGTAACAATGAACAAACCCTCCCAGGCGAGTTATATGAAAGTAGAGATACTGAAGAGTATAGAAAGCTTGAGTTTTCCCCAATCTAGCTATGCCTTGCATTATGTAATAAAGGAAACACACACACATACACACACACACAAACACCTCACAGAAAACATACGGTTTAACAGAAGGCAGACAGTATCTGTAAAGCCCATTTTAACAGCAGGAACTACTGCAAAAAGGATCAGGACTGGGGGAGAGCAGGGGGCAGGGGAAGGTGTGAAAAGGCTATTCTGCATTGATATTGCTGCTGAAGTATGGTATTGCTTAGAAGTAAACAACACGTATAGGAACGAACAAGCAACCCCTCAACTATAGCCACAACTGCTGTTACGTAAAATAAAAATACCTAACAAAAATGCTGTCTCACACATTTTGTCTTTACATTGAATGCACATGGAAAAGACACTGGGGTAGAATACATACAGCATGTACTAAGAGGTCCTTAATTTCCAGTTGTTGGGTTGCTCTGTTAAATATAGACTAAATTCACAAAATGTTCAAGTGTACAATAATAACATATTCACTTACAGTGCCAGACTTGTTTATATAATATCAGCGAAGAATAATCACCGATTTATTGTGCTGCTGATCTCCACAGATTTCGAAACTCTGAGCACACTTGAAACATGAACTTTCGCAGTTCCTTATTAATGTTTAGACTAACTCCCTTTCCCCCTTTTTAACAACAAAGGACAACCCAGCTCCTGCTCCCTGTCTCACAAATCAGACCCATACACATATTGCAAGGAATCGGGATAAATCCAAAGGCACATCTGAGATTTTCCTCGCAAATTTCCCCCCAGTGGATCTAGGCATGAATTTTTTAAATAGTTATATCAAAAAGCTTCAATCGCACAATTCAAACAAAGAAACTTCTCGAAAATGTCATTACTTACTGTTCACTGAGCATAATTTACTGAGATTAAAAGTTTAAAGATTCATCTGCTTTACATCCACAAGTGTTTTAAGCAAGCCCTAATACTGTATCCTGCTTAAATGTGACAATTAGAGCTGCTGTTGAAAAATACAAAGGTACCCAGGATCCTCATTATGCCTTAGCTCCCTGTAGCCTGGTTTTTGGAGGTGCGTAAACTGCAGAAATTTAGTATGATAATAGCAACAATTCAGTACACAAGGAAAAAACAGACCCTCCCCCCCAAATGTTCAGATATACTGTATAAAGTCATTTTGACATGCCTACACAACTGGTTGTGGCAGCTTCCAGACATGATTCCTAATCACAAAAAAAAGCTTCAGGTTCTTTTAGAGAAAGCTTGCCTTGGGAAGTTGATTTTGGCCAAGTGCCAAAATCATGTGCAAAAAAGGGGCCCTCATTACCAATTCATGGCAGCCTTCAGCGCTGACAAAAAATGTGACCCAACAGGCTAAAGCAACAACTAAAATTAAAAAGTATGAGACAAAGACAACTTACTTAATATTCCTTCCATCGCCACGTTAAACTTTTCCGTAATTAAACCCTTGTTAGTTCAAAGCAGTTTTCAACTACTTTTAAATGATTGCACAGGCAGGCTGCAACAGTGGAAAGCTTTCCCTGTGAATCCTCCCTAGCCCTTACACTTTTAACAGCGTTTGGGTCCGACAGCAGAACTTTCTGCTGGGCAACTCTGCAAGAAACCCCTCTCCAACAAGCAGCAAGGCGCCCACACGTAGTGCAGTGAAAACTAAGCAGATCAGTATGAGATTTTGCAAGCATGAAAGGCATAGGAGGAGCGAGGAGGAGGGAGGAGGGAAAGAACTCGGTACGCAGGAGCAGCTATTTCCTAAACTTTCTAAAAAGCTTATCAAGATGGGCATGCAAACATTAAGCAATCGCAATTAACAGCGCTCGCTGCACCCCTATCCCATAAAAGCAGATTTGACACACGGCCTTACCTAGATGTCGTCTGGCTTTTCTGTGGATCAGAAAGTTTCCTGCCTAAGCACAGAGATATTCTTTCACAAACCATAAAGGCCCCTTCTATTAATCCAGCACTGTAACAGCCTGCTTCCTACACCACGTTGAGAGCAGGATACGTCAGCTTTCGAGAGAAAAACAGTCTTAATTCACAATTAGTGGCAGATTCTATAATAAAGGATTTATCTTAAAGAATGAAAAGGCATTTTTTAAAAAGCAAAGAGGGTGCGGTCAGATGTTAGGCTATCCCTGAGAAAAGGGGCCTAGGCTGCACTAGTACCTAAATACTAGCAGAAGCTTACTGGGAAGGGAGCCAATGGAATGACTTTGTTTGACCCAGCTGCCAATCTCTCCTGAAGCACTGCGCCAGACTAAACACTGACACTATTTTAACTCAAATCAGGCTACAGCAGCTGTTTGCTTTCCGGCTCTTAGCTATGCACCATGGCCATGATGACTCTGCACAGCACATATGATAGAGCTGGGACACTTCTGCTAAAATATGTTCCATGTTTGGACTGGTGGTATAAAAGCAGGGGCTGGGGTAGCTGCCATTTTGGGGCTTTCTTTCTTCTTTTTTTTTTTTAAAAACATCTTTGCCTCTGTTTTCCACAAACTGAAATAAAAATGAGATTTGAGGCTCACAGAAAATTCAGCATTGCAAGTTAGATGAAAGGAGAGAAGTTACTGCTTGGGACTGACAAGAGCCAAAATACATTGTACAGGTGTGCATGCGCATGTACGACTCCAAAATCCATCTGCAACCTGAAATTATTTATTTTCCTTTTGCTAGCTGCAGTATAAAAATACTCAACAAATTCTCCCTCTCATTTTTAACTGTAAAATGGAAGTGTGGGCATACATATGTAAGAAAGCAGGCATTACTTATATACATACATGCACACATTTACATATGTATCCAGATTCTAATCTAAATTACAGTGGTGCAAATTGCACTGTAAGCAATGAAGTTATTACAGGTAAAAACTGAGGGCAGAATTTGGCAGCCAATTTACATATGAAAGTATACGAGAATGCAAAAATACGTAAGAATTATTAGCAATAGACATATAGCATGGAGGTTGGCCTGTCTCTTCCAATTCAAAAAGAAGTCAAAGAAGAGTTGCAGCAACAGAAACAAAGCACATACACATGTTAAAATCCAAGGAGGGTTCTGAAGTGCTTGGCATGCAGCATAGTTCAGCACTGCACCTACAGTTTTTCAGCACTTACACCTAAACTCAGCAGCAGTACTTAAGCCAAAACTTTGTTTCCTCTCCTCCTGTTACAGAGGGCTGCTGGCTGTTCCCAAAAACTGCATGTCATGATAGTTCCCTTCTTCAGAAAAAAATCAGAGTATCTCCACCTAGAACCAAAATGCAGAAAGAAGGAACCCAATCCTTTTTATTTAATATAAAAGTGTGTGACTTATCTTGATACAGAGTAAAGGACAAGAGGAAGGTCTGGCTCCTGACATCTGAATGCCTTCATTCGGCACTGCTGGGTACCTCAAATTCAGTACGTACCCTCAAGAGATATACAGGATGGAGGGGAGGAGAAAATCCCAAGCAAACAAACAGAAATGGGAAGGAAAGAAAAAAAAAAAAAAGCCCAAAAAATTCAAAATCGTGAAAGCTGAGCTTGTTGCTCTGGTTTAGGCTGTTGTGCAGCAACTGATTTCCATGAGCTGTTCAACAGCCTGCTACCAGAAACCAGTGGAAGTCATTGGTATCACACAAGCTCAGGTCTCACTACCTACCTGCCCCTTAACTGGTCCCCCAAGAGTATTGAAAGTTTAAGAAAAGATCCTTGAAAAGATCTGAAATAATACACCATAAAATGAATAAGGATTACAAATGAAATGAGTATTGGCTAGCACAACAAATGCCCAATTTTCCAATCTAACATAAAAACTGAAACAGAAGAGAAGACCTATTTGTGTCTGAAACTCTCAGAGAGAATGTGCAATTAGATTTACACTAAGGAGGAATTTGCTTTCTTGCAAGTTACCTATACCTGAGAAATTGGCAATCTTAAAATGGCAGACAGGTGAGACAAAGCCAACAGTCTTTACAGTCCCTCTTCTCTTTCTCTAAGGAGCACAGCAGGTATTTATCATGAGAAGAATTTGCAGGCCACCTAAGGGAAGTGTGACAACTCAGCAAAGAGAGTGTATGCCCTGTGAATTCATACCTTGTGTTGCACCAGACAAGAGTGGCAATACTGCAGCGATAGGTCTGTAAAGGCATTAACAACCCTGAACTTAGCATGGCTGGAAAAGAACATAAGTACAAGATAAGAAACAACATATAGGCTGGAGTGAAGCTTTGCCTGCTCCTTGAGGCAGAAAGAAGGTAAAATGGCCAAATCAACAGGCAAGGAATTTAGTAACAAAATTTGAGAATGACAGGAAGGGAAAGATGTTCTCAGTGAAGCCAGCAAGGAATTTATCCAAGACAGGACAAGATGAAAATGCTGATAAACCATGGTGGATAAGCACTTAAAACACTGACATAAAAAAGACAAGACTGCACTCAAAGGTGGAATACCGAGGCTTTTCAATCAATCAGAAAGCTCATGCAACCTTCTCTTTCTTGGAAAGCTAATTGGAAATCTATTCCTGTTGTGGTTTGTGAGCTGGTCTTCTTAGCATTATTTTGATTTCTAAGTTAAATACTCTTGTCATAATTGCTCCAGGATGACTGCAGGAGAGGGAGGTGGCATCTGGCATTTCTTTCACTTTTAAACAAACGTTTGTCTGCCTTGGTCAATGCATGGAAATCATGGGAAAGCACCGTAATAGATAACCGGTAGAGCTTTGATGATGAATACAAATCTCTTTCCTTCAAGGAGACTGTTGAGAATTCTTATTATCTAATAAATGAAGCATTAGTACAGCTAAGCATATTTGCACTTCCTGTTGTAGAAAATCTCTGGTTGCTCCTAAAAAGGTTCTCTGTTAGAAGTAACACATTCATTATTTTATCCTTGACTTTGAGGTTAGGAAGCTGAGTGTGTATGTGACTGCACGGTGTACATCTATGCCATCAAAAATTTCTCAAAATCACTGGCCAGTATTGATCAAATTTAAGACCAGAGTTTTCAGGCGTATTTTTGAGAAACTCAGCAGACTGAGATTTCCATCCCATATCAAATATAGGTCAAATGAATAGAGAGAAATTTTGTCAGCATCCCCATGAGCAAATATGGAAAGTCTGTTGAAGAAAAAGACCTTGAACTGCTTCATTACTTCACATTAAAAATTCCATCAGCCTGCCACACTGTTTTAAATATCAAAGTTCAGTTAACCTCAAGAAAAGAATCTATGAGACAGCAGGCTTCACTGGTCATGAACTACCTTTGTTTTGCTACATCTTCATGAAAGCATACTATACTTATCATCTAAAGGCATTTTTTGTTTGTGTGGTTTGGTTTTTAGTTTCAACTATTCAATGAGTGACTTGTTCTGCCCTAATTTCCTCTATGTTTAGTACCATAATTTTGGCCCTGTACATTTTGACTTCAAGTCAATTGTAAGGCTCTAACTTGTTTCAAAGGAATCGGGATATTATCTTTTCCACTCCCAGGCCATAATCATGCTGCCAAGAGGGTCACAGAAAAAGGTGCATGTAAAGCACTGCAGTTAGCACTGTGAAGTGATAAGTAACTTTCAGCTTCCACTTGTGCATCAGCCACTTCTGGAAATGACGATGGCCAAAACTATGATATAATATTACAAGCCATGTATGCCACTCTGGCACTGGAGACTGAGCTCCTACAGCGCTGTGCATTTGTTCACCTACTGGGGCTTGTACTATCCGAACTTTCAGTAACTATCACAATTAGGCTGAAAGCTTTTCACCAGGAAAAATGGTGAAGCTGGAGGCTTTTCATCAGTAAGAATTACTGCGGGGAAGTGGGAAAAAATAAATTAAACATGGAATAAAAATTGCATTTTAGTATTTCAAATTCATTAGAGGAACAAGTCAGATTTCCAAAACCAAAACTGACTTCAAACACCTTTTTTTCCTTACCTACTCCATTAGTACATTGCACACCACTGATTTTATTAATATGTTTAATTTATAATATGCCCATTTTAAGCTGGAAGACAATAGCAAAATATGAGGGTGATGGGAAGGTGGAGGGGAGAGAGAGAAGAAAGGAAAAAAAAGAAACCCCAAACAAGTCAAACTGCTCCCCCAACCAGGAATACGTTCTATACTTTCGATTAAAAAGAGAGAAACAAATAAATTCAAGAGGCAGTCACCTATTCATGGTGAAATGGAACCCAGATGCTAACAGCTGAGAAGAAACTTGCCTTGGAAACTTGGTTTCATAAATATCTTTCATGAAGGATTTTCATAATCCTCTCAGTAGGCCAGTGCCCACTATACCACTACACTACAACAGTAGTAATTAGACTTTTCCTTTTCTGTTCCATTTGGTTGGGAAAATCTGGTATTGCCATAGTCCGTAGACCTATTTTAAACAAGAGCACAGAACATGGCAGCGACTTTTGTAGCTATGGAATTAGTTTAATTCAGACTCTAAAATTAGTCTTACACAATCTCATCATCTCCAGATGCTCCTTTATACTCATAAATCCACTAAAATGTTTATATTGTCCCATGCAAAAGGGTGAATGCCTGCTGCGCATTGTTGCTCCAAGGCAGCAATAACTTACTATGTCTTTTCTGTACCAAGTTGCAGCAGTTTCTTTGAAGTACAATCTATAGACATTTGCTCTTTCCATCACACCTCCCACATTTCCACAAGCCACAACATATTTGTGCTTCAAGACATCTTCTGGAACAAATCAGTTTTAGTTTTGAATTAGAATACAGCATGACATGAGACAGATATAACTGGGGTTTCTCCTAAGAATAAATTTGTGTGCTTTTAGAACAGAGACCAAGCAAACATCAAGCTTGTATATGCGCCTTACTTCCAAGCCAAGGAAATAGCTACCATATGTATTAAAAAATCAGTATCAAACATAATTAGATTACATATAACACAACCGGGCCCCCAAAGACCACCATCCAATCTCACTTATTCTATCTTTGGGACCAATTATCACATTATTATACTGAGTAGTGCTAAGGATCCATCAAGGAAGAGGACCCTACTGTGTTGCCAAAAAAAAAAGCAGGTCTTGCCTCATACATCATCTTACTATTTTTGTCAATCGAATTCAGCCTTGGTGCATAAAATCCCTTCCCTGAGCTCATACACAAGGTTAGCTACCTTCTCCCACCATCATTATCTCTTTTGTAGTTCTGATTACTGAAGAAGGAAGACATTCCAGATTTTCCTCTGTGGGTAAATATCTTCTATGGTTTTATTTTCTATTATTTTATTCAACAAAAGGTTAAGGAGGATAAGGAAATTAAAAACAAACAAACCAAGAAAAAGAAAATAATGAGGAAAATTATTGGCAATGCGCCCCTCCAAACATTAGGCAAGCATTAACAACTTTGTCATACATATTACTGAATATAAAAATGAGATAGAAAACAAATTATATTATTGTATAGTACTGAGATGCTAGCAAGTTTAGCAAAGAAAGAGATAACAGCAGTTCAAGCTGACCAGAAATCAGGATCCTTTGTGTTTATTTCTGACCCTGTTCCTAGCTCATGGGTAACCTTGAGTATACAACTTAACCTCCTGTGTCCCACATTTCAGCTGATATAAATTCACAGGGCTCATGTCAAAGGACCTGCACAGTCAAGCCTTTTGGTCCCCTACATTCTAGTTCTTCTAAACATGCAGCAGATAATAATCCTATTCATTTTAAAGTAATTAACAATTTATTAATATAAATACTATTCTTTCTAAATTATTTGAGATCTACCTTTGCAACAATGGTAGAAGAATCAAAGAAATCATTTCATCATAAATTAAACTGAACTACAATTTCTGGTTGCCTGTAATGTTCATCTACAGTAGAAATAAATAAAACAAGTATATTGAATATCCAGAATAAATTTGTGGTTGGTTTAAGTGCTGTTTTTATATAAATTGGAGAGACAGGACATCAGATTCATTTTTTCACTGCATTTTTCACAAAGATAGTCTTAAGCATTAATGTCTAGAGTTTTAAACTACCTGCTCTACTGCAAAGCTTAAATAACCAATCACTCTGCCAATGCATATGCCTTTAAGTCAGTGCTATGTTGACTTTCTAAATATTTTCACTTTTTAATATAAACTTTTCAGACAAAAATTTCTCTTAGAGAACAAGGACCCTACACAACCAAAACGAAGAGAAGTTACCACTTTCTGTTTTTTCAGTCTCACCTGTTTAAGTACAGCTGACCCAACAGAGATGCATGCATTACTCTTGTCTGGGGGTTAGCCTGTTTACCAACCTTTTAATGACTTACAGTTGAAATCACCTCATTTAGGAATTATGATGGTATTAACTATTAATGTCAAGAAGAGCTTCTCAGCTACACCAGGAGACTAAAAATCTGTGCCTTAGGGTTTTTTTTCAAAGCTCTGGAAAGGAAAAAAGAAGCAGTGGGATTTGAATGCATTGATGATTTTAAAGTCCTGCTCAGCAGCCTTTTCCATTGTTATGCACTTAAGACACAACCAAAACTAAACCTGGCAATATCGGAGAATTCTTCAGCACTTTGTGTGTTCTAAACCAGCACATACAAATAGCTGGGTTTCCAGCCTATTACACCTGAATGTTTGGAAATTAAAGCCTTTATTTGCACATTATAAATCCACCTATAAATTGCCAGTAGACAAAACAGAACATGCAAGTGAAATAACACGCACATTACTATTATTGCATTCCTTGTGCACCACTGGCTGTGTAGAGCTTTCTCCTTTCAAACCCAATGCAAGACACAAAAGGAACTTCTTTAGGATCCTTTGGTCCTTGCCAATCAAACAACTAAGAAGCAATAGAGAATGAAGCTTAATTATTATATTCTATTATTGCACACCTATGAAGGCTCAAGAGAAAAGACCATGAGCTACAGACTCTTGACCATGTTAGGTAAGAATTCGTAACATACATGGTTTTGGCTAGGGGTCTGTGATACAGCAGAATAGATTTTACAAGAACACCATTTGTTGGGTTTTTTTCCTCAAGACAACCACAAAAATTACTATGCTTATGTCCTATGTTTGTTAGAAAATGGACTTAATAGGCCTTGTCATACTATTTTGATATTCTAAATTTTCATGACTGCCACTATGTCAGTGAAAGTTCCATGAAATACACAACACAGTCTTGCATAAACTAAATAAAGTAGACCCTAAATAGTACCTTTCCTTTATTCACACAAATGTTAACCTCTACATAGAGACTACCTTTTTGATAAAATGCCTCCTTATGTCTAAATGCAGATTTTATTCCTCTCCCAGCTGCATTTTATTAGTTATTTTAGATAGCATTTTACTGTCACTGGAGAAGTTTCAAGTTTAATCTAAGAAAACTTCTGCATCCCAGCTGAAAAAGTAGCAGCTATGACAAGTAATTTACACTTAGTCACATCACCACAAGTTGGTTTACATTTACACTGTATGAAGTTAAATTACCATTCCAATGTGAAACCCAGAAAACTGGAATTCACTTATGGAGAAGGCCTTGCAAAGCTGAACACTTTTCCAAGTTGTATGGTCTGTCACATCTGCTTAATACATACAGCTTTCATTAGTATTAGAGAGCTGTATCAAGTATTGATGGGGAACACGTTTATTACCTTAGTCTCATGAGTAATCAAGTATCATGAACAATGAAACATACAGTTTTTGCTTATTACTTTATGCACATTCGTAATGTAGAATCTTGGTATGTAATGATCCCTATAACATCACAATACTTAAGGAGCAAATATTTGAGGAATGGGTTCAACAAACTTCTGTACATCCTAAAACTTTCTCAAACATTCATTGTGTTCTCTAAAAAAACTCCAAGAGTAAGAACAGAAGATAGACAGCAGACAATTATTAGTTTGAATTCACCTGCAATCAACTTGATGCTGAAAATGGTGGCACCTCCAGGTGCATACAGTTTCTACATATGCTTAGCGCATTTAGCAAACACTACTTCAAAACAATTTCATACAAAGAACTGTATAGGAAGCTGCCTTTTTCTCTTCAATTAAATAGTGTTTTAAAAGCATGAAGTATCCAGTGCTTAACTGACTGAGCAGTGGAAAGAACATAGCCAGGGAGAGGACAAAGAAACAGAAAGAAACAAATCTGTTTTCTGGGCTTCAAAAATAAGAATATTAATGTTTTTATAGCTTTTGGAGAGACTCCGAATTCATGCAAGTTTGGACATGAAGAAGCTGAAATGAAAAAGAGTAATACCTGGTCTTTCATCATTTGGTGTGAAAGACTAGCAAGTTGCTATCAAAGGCCAGCTCAGTGTTCATGGGCAAAAGGACCTAAATCAGGGTGGTGAAGTGGAATGAAAATGATGAGCAAGAACTGTGCATACATTAAAAATAATACCAAGAAAGTATGGAAGGACACACAGAAGGTAGAGGGTTAGAAAGAAAAAAAAAGAGGAAATAAAGGGACTTTTTCCCTTGCTTATCAAGCCTGTAACCAGGAGGCAAGAACAAACAGAAACTTCAGTTCCTCCCTGCTTCAAGTTCCATTGTTGGACAGAACTAATGATCTTACAGGTTATTCAGCCCTAGAAAAAATCAATTTGGAAAATCATAGAAAAGCTTTTCTAGTGAAAGGAACCTGCCAACTAATAGCAGCAGTTGGAGATTCACAGATTTTGTTAAAACTGGGAATTTCTCTTAGCAGTAATACCTGAGGATGCACCAGCACACAGATGCTTTCAGTATTCATACAAGAAAGTGACCTCAAATATAGCAGAAGAAAGAGTCTTTGAGCACAAATTCTGTTCCTCTGTACTTATACTGCACTAGCACAAATGGTAGTCTAGCCTGGAGAAGAGAAGGCTCTGGGAAACCTTAGAGAAAACTTAGAGGAAACCTAGGGGCCTACAAGAAATCTGGAGAAGGACTTCTACAAGAGCATGTAGTGACAAGACAAGGGGGAATGGTTCTAAGCTAGGTTTAGATCAGATATCAGAAAGAAATTCTTTATTGTTAGGGTGGTGAGACACTAACAAGTTGCCCCAAGAAGTTGTGGCTGCCCCGTCCCTGGCAGTGTTCAAGGCTGGGTTGAACTGGGCTTTGAGCAACCTGGCCTAGCAGAAGGTGTACCTGCCCAAAGCAGGGGAGTTGGAACTGAATGATCCTCAAGGCCCCTTCCAGCCCAAACCATTCTATGATTTTATATGAAGCTTTAAGTGTAAAAAGTTTGTCTTCTGTGCTGTATAATTTTTTTAAAAAAACTTTATTAAATGCAGAAGAATATAATAAATTACTCATCACAAGCTTAATGATTCAAACATTAGCACAAATGGACAAAATTACAAACTGTAGATTTTTATTTTGAATCATCTATGTTAAGCTGCAATATGTTCCTTTAAATCAATTAGGTTTACCTCAGAGATGTAATAGAATTGTAGGATATATGAGAATCCAGCGCTGTGTAGAAATCACTCTGTCTTTTAGAGAAATGCATCTGATACTTTGCTAGAGTGCATTTCCATGACAATTAGGCTATGAAATTTTATACCAGCTCCCATACATCTTTCTTCATGACAAGTGACATGCATCAGTTTTGGATTCAAAGTTATGCAGAATCAGTAAAAAACAAACAGTTTGGTTTGGTTTTGGTTTTTCTTTACTTTTCATGAAATACTCTCTTCTAATTAAGCTGCAATTTTGGAGGAAAACATCCCGGGTGTGTGTATTTAAAAATTCATTATCTCACTGCAGAAAACCACCACATGCTAAATCTTGTACTATAATTTGGAGCATGAGAGAAAAGCGCCCAAAATATTTGCTTAGCATCAGAAGCAGAGAGCCTATGATTCTAAATATTATATAAAAGGGAAAGAACCAAAAATAGTAACATACTGCTAATGTTCTTGCGCAGGAAACAAAACTGCAAGAAAAAATGATGTTGCTTAGCCATGCCTTAATTAGTAAGCCATGCTTTATAACAAATGCAATAAGAAAGCTTTTTTTTTTTTTTTTTTTAATAAAGGAATTAAGCAACAAGGCTATTTATGCAGTTTTCTCAGCGCTCAATATAGGACTAAAGAGCCTGCAATTTTCAAGGTGATTTGCAATTTCCATTAATTTGTTGAAGGTTTTGTAGCTCAATAATGAGACACTTTCATCAGTTATTAGTGAATCAGAGCTGTTTGCAGCTTTAATTCGAACACAGTAAATACAAATGCAAATGCACACATGATTTTCTATTATCATTTCTACAGGGTGAAAGAAGGCAAATGATCTTCAGGAGAATGGGAATGTTTATCATTATTTGCCTAAAATTGGTTAACAGCCCCATACTGCTGGAAGCGAACTGAGAGTTGTTGATGAATGCCAATATTTGGGTTGTGAGGGACTGCAAATGGTCATTTGGCACTGCGGTGTAGGCTTTACCGCCACAAAAAGTGAAAATCTTAAGGTTTTGTCCACCTTAAAAGACATAAATGTGGAGCTGTCACAAAGATATGTTTTTATTACTCAGTTTCTTGATTCGGGGGAAAACACCTTGAAATTTAGGATCCATGTTAATTATGGCCTCTTAGATTCAGCATCTTAAAATCCTTGCCTAAGTCTATAGACTACATCTATACTGTGGAGTTTGGTAAAATGGATTAAATGAGAGATTAAAAGGGAAGATTCAGCTGCATATTAAGGTTCCTGAAAATGCAAATAGATTCTCAGGATAGTGCACAAGGTGACAAGAGATGTTTCTAACACCTGTTAAAGCTGATGCCAACAAAATCTGATGTCACCAAAATCCCATTCTCTTAAAGCATCTTTTAAAGCATCTTTGAACATCTACCTTTACCAATCTGGTCCAGAGAGCAATAACATGAATTTCTTTCTGTCAATTATCAAGTACTGGATATTTCCTCCTTCCAACTCAAGCTGTTAATTAAAAACAAGACTAACATTTAAATTAAAGATGGGTAAGACAGAGGTTTTACTCAATAGCCACTTGATGGCAGCGTCATGTATAAAAAGATTAGACTGCGAAGTTCAAACTTTAAGAAAAACTTTCAATAATAGTAAAAATCCAATCCAAATGACACCTTGACTACTGCATAATATTATCCCCATAATAGAACTCTTTTTAATGATATTTTGAAGGTCAGCGTCTAAATCAATAAGTAAACCCACAACAAATATGAATTTTAAACCTCAATAATGTTATTATAAAGGTTATTCCTTTAAAATCAATACATGAAGCATTTTAAATATCTATTATGAATTTGATATTCATTCTAGCATGTAACCCTCCCATGATAACCCATGGTTAATTTCTCTAGGAAGAAACAAACTAGAGGAATTCCACTAGGATTTAGTAAGAAAGAGTTTATAGACACTGATTTAATAAAAGTATATGATGATAGTGTTACCAGCACATTATAATTTCTGTAGCTTAACTATGAAAGTGGTCAATATTTCCTTCCAGCAGGATGATCCACCTTCTCTGGTCATCAAACATAGCCAAATAAATTTTAGAGGAGGGAAAGTAGTTCATGGAAGAACACAGATCAAGTTCAAAAGTCTTTCTCTTCTTCTCTTAACTTACTCATCTGTTTGCACTTCAGCCTGGAGTGCAAATCCACACTAACTGTTTCAGCTGAACAATAAAAAGCACTAGATCCCTGTGCTGTAGGTGAACAAGTTAGAATCTGGCCTTTGTCTCCCAACATGTCTAAATACGATGAAATCCAACTTCAGACATTTTTACGCAGATTTGAAAAACAGATCATCCCCAACATGTAATGACTGCTCAGTATACTGAGAGCATTGGTCAATAATATATTGCAGTAATGCAACTGCAAAGACAGCTCTGTGAGGGTCATATTCTATCCCTGACTCTCCAGGAAACATTTGTTTGCAGTACTGAACATGTATGTAGTGAAAAGAACTCTGTTATTCCAGTCTTTTACCAGCTAGGCTAAGACTAAAATCTGTCATTCTCTTGGTCTATAACTGGAACTTTCATTGCCATCAATGATTATTCAACAGACTGAGTGAAACAGGAAGAAATCCTTCAAGTGGTAAAACAAACAAAAGAAATCAATATTCGCAAATATATTTTCAGTTACAGAAACACGAAAAGACATCCGGAACTAATGCAGAATTAATGCCTACAACGTTTTCTTTTTCAAAATTTGGGGGCAAAAGGCAACTTAATTCTGAGCTCTAGAGGTTTATGTTAGTTTTTCACCCAAAGCAACTTTTTTTCAATCAAGTTCTTAAGCTTCTACTAATAGGTTTCATAACAGAAGCTGAAACACAAAGTCTAATAAATGCAGAATCCCAAACAGAAGCAATGTTTTAGTTTTTCATTGGTTTTCTGAATCACAAAATTCACATGGAGAAGTCTCAATGGTTCAGTTGTACTTGAGCTTTAAAATTAGATGTCTTAGGAATTTCAAAAAACTTTGAAAGAAAGCATGTCCTGTCATTTCTACACCAACCTCACTCTGCATGAAAAGCACCAACATTAAAATAAATAAAAAAAAAAATAGTTCTCTGACAGTTTTATCAAACAAGATTCAACGATATAAGGATAACAATACCAAACAGTTCTAGGACTGTTCTTCCAACAGTATCTTGAAAAGACATTTTTCAGGTTTTATGTAAACCCTAATGTATTTAAGTGTGAATTTCTAAACATTTACTGATGGTTTAGCTCAATTTATATTTAAGCCATAAACACTGTTTTATTTTATACCTGACGATGAACAGTTTACTATAATTGGGATTGGGGGGCAAGTACGGAGGAAATAAGGGACAAAAAGAAATTACTGTAAATCCAATTTCCAAATGCAGCATTACTGTGTTCTTTCCTATGCTGAAAGAAGTCTTCATTTTTATATTAAAAAAAGAACATGAGATTATGGTAGTCTGAAAAGAAGTTATTTCAAGTAAACTTATAGAATAAGAGTCACATATGACTGAAATACTATCTTTAGCAGAAATTACTTCTCTTCATACCAAACAAAAAAGTGTTTAGGCTGCAAACTTAGTGATTTACTCAATAGTATGCATTTTATGTACTACTTTTTTTTCTGTCAGATTCCACAAACCAGCTCCTTCTCAAACTACTTCTCAAAGAAGAAAGCAGCTGACAGAGAAGGGCTTTATTATTTCTTAAGAAGCATCTACGCTAGTATTCATTTTTGCAGAAGTCCTTTTTCATTGCTATAGGCCAAACTTTGTTAGTTCACTGTTTGTAAAAAGCAAACATGCCAAACATTGCAGTAAATGGCAGCTCAATATTTGCAATAAGATTATGTGTTTTTGTGAGGACTGTGAACTTAGAAGCATTTCAAAGAAGAGACTGTAGATTCTTGCTGCACAGGAGTAACATTCTTAATGGAAGGGAATTAAAGGAAGGGAGTGATGCAGAGAGTAAAATATGCAGGCAGGGCCAAAAGGTGCCATGATACATACAGCAACAAGGTGGGAAATCTAAGCAAGGTACAGTGACTCAAGGCGAAGATATGCTGGGATAGTAAAGAAGCTTATGAATGAGAAGCCTGACAATTAAGGTGCAAATTTTTAACAAAAAAAAATTGTTTTCTAAAAGTGCCAAAATGTCACATTAGAAGTCTGAGAAAACCTTATTTTAACCTAACCAGTTACTGTTAATCAAAGATTTTTTGTTTGGGGCTTTTGGTTTGGGGTTTTTTGCTTTTATTTCCATTTAAATTGATAGTACAATGATCTTCAAAAATATTTGTTGGTGGACTAAGGATAAGATGCTTGCAAATGTTATCTTAGATTTGGAGCTCTACATAGAGACCCTTCTTCTGGCCTGCTAAACAATTAATATTTCATACTTAACCAAACTGTTTAGATTTCCACATTCAATCAGTTTCGCTCTTTTCTAGACGGAATTGATGGAGCAATAACTTCAAATGTAAAGATTCATTTTAGATATTTCTTGTTAATGTTCCTTCTATTTACTTGTTTCTTGTCTTTATATGGTCTTTAATTTTCTCACTGTTGTCAGTGTGAATCCCTTAATAATTAGGTGTGAGATTTTTTTATGCAAAAATATATAAATGTGAACTGCACATGCAATTCCTTGAAAATATGTAAAAATCTCCTGGTTTTCTATCAGTTATCAACTTATTAACACATACATACTTTAATGGGAGAATATTTTTATCTTTACTGGAACAGAATGGGTAAAACCAGAAAATATGGTTAAGCAATATTAATGATTTGTAAATTTCAGATCAACTACATCTTTAACAGATGAGATTAGCCAGACTCCTTGATTTAACTCTTTTTTTCTTTATAAATTTATGTAATTCCCAGATTTCCCTTCTTTCTCTACTTGAGACAAAGAAAAGCAAGCATCAAATTGCATTAAATAAATCATAATATATGCTTAACAGACAAATATGCTTGTTGGTTTTTTCCTACTCATTAATGATCTCCTCAGACTTCACTTTTTACTTAGAAGCTGCTGCTCTTGTTCCAGACTGTTCTTTTGCAGTGTATTTCACCATCTGTATCTCCATAAAGACTGTGAAGAAAATCTTGTAGTACCGTTGGGATGAGTGATGCTTGGTTTCAAATGATAACATTCTCTTAATTTCTTTGTGCTATCCGATAAAATACACATGGAGAGCAAATTTGCTACGCAGGAACAACAAAATATGTTACAGAATAGTAATCTTCTAATACGAATGTGAAACTTGTCCCATGTGTCTTTGTTCTATCTATAAACTAATTTTCCATTTCTTGGGTATCTTTTATTTCTAAAGTATGCACTAATGTTCTGTGATGTTTAAGTTAAGGAGAAATACACATCTAACCAATTTTCAACATATTAAATTAGTTTAAAAAATAAATTATCTTGGAAAAAACCTTCCATGACAAGACTAATTATCATAATGACTGAATGTCAGTTTCTTAAAGTGTGGGAGGACTTGGGGCTTTTATTCAGTTACTGTTTGATGTTGTCTAGTGTACACAAGATCCCATGTAACACAATAGTCTTGCGTGTCCTAAATCATATTGCTTTCGATATTATATACTTAAAAACTGAATGCAATCCTAACTAGTTTCATACCAAGAAACTATGTATGTTTTTACTTTATAAATGAGCAGACATTTAAATTCAAAGTGTTAGTAAAATTTTTAGTGCGCATTTTCCGTACCAATTTATAAAGTTAATAACATTCAAAGAAATACTGGACCAGTCAAATGCTGGCAGCAAGCTAATGGTTATCTCAGCTAAGATGATGTTAACTTAGAATGACATCAATATTTCTGCTTCCAAAACTGATGATGCTAATCAAAACATGGAAATTAGCCACCTGGGATGGATGGGAAAGTTTAGGTGTGACATCCACAAAGTATGTGTTTCAGCAGTGCAGAATTAAAACTTTCAAGCAGCTGCAGTGTTTTCAAGTGGGAGAAGCAGATATAAATCACAAGAGGTGAAACAGAGATCCCCTTCAGAACATAAAATTTGGCTAATGATAAAGGGAAACAGAAACAAGATTTTGCTCTGAAAGCAGGGAGAACCTACCAGAAAAAAATAAAAAATGCTGCCCACCGTTAAAAGAAAAAGAAAACAAAAACCCCACCTTGTTATTAAAGAGAAGGACTGGGTGGCATGAAACTTTCTTCTTTTTGGAATGGTAACACGTGAGGTCTGAAAGGGCCTGAATAGTTTCCCTTTTCTCAAAAAAGAAAAGAATCCTTGTAGGAATCCTTGTTTTGGAAGAACCATTAGGCAAGAAGATTATGTAGTTCAGCAGTCATGTAACAAGCACTGCTACTTGATACTCTGCTACACTGTCAAGGGGTAGACATCAACACACAGCAAAAGACAGTTAATGACTGATAGGTAATCAGGAAGCATGCTAGAAGGGATTATCTAAGGAAGCAAACCTCTTGTAACTGAGGTTGAAGAATGTTGGAAATGAAAAGCAAGCTTTATTTTATGGATAAAAAAAGAGTAGCTCCCCAAAATACACAGCAAGGTATTAAATACAACGGGCAAACCTAAACTAAATGATGCCTTCCAAAACTGCACCTAGTAGTGTCCTCCAGTTGCTTCTCAGCAGTCAGTCCATGGGACCAGACAGAGCCAGTCTGACGCAACCTCCCTGATCCCCCTAATTGCCACAGTGGTGAAGTGGGATCCTCAGCACCAACTGTTTCACTCTGCAGGCCAGGTCCTATTGCTCCTCACTACTTGCTAATGTAGACATAGCCAAACTATATTTATTTAGAGACTGAAGCAGAGCTACATATGGAGAATTTCACCTTTGACAAGTACTAACTTAATTTACATTAACACCTGTCTAGACTGTTTTCCTAAGTATAAACACAAAAATCTCCTTAGTGTATTTGGGCCCTTCTTATTTAATTAACCATATGTGACGTAAAGTGATACAACCCAGTTAAAGGTATGTCATTGTTGATAGGATCAATTACAGTCAGACATAAGTATTCATTGCTTATACCATCTGTGCTGTACTCCTAAGTGCAGAACCCTGTCAATGAAAGTATACACAGATTAACTGTATTCATTTTCATTAAAAAACACCAATCTGTTTTGTCAGCTCTAGGCACTTTCTGTTAAAAAGTTGCAATAATATAATGCACAGTCACCTTCTCCTGCCAGCACACTGTGGCTAGTGCTATATCATTTGAAAGTTTTAGAATAATACTCTAAAGAATATTTGAGACTATTCGGCATCTTGAGTAATTTTATTCTTAACTAGTGGCAACTGTACAACAGTCTTCCAGAATTCCACTTTTATACAAGATTGGGAAATCACTGTGGTCATGGTAAGGAAGTAAATCTTGCCCATTTTGCTACATGATCCTCAACATTTTCTAAGGTTTCTATTTCTCACTGCTGTTCTTCAGTATTACATGATCTGATCATATCACAGTTGAAGAGGAAAACCCCCAAAAACAGTAATTCATGCCTACAGTTATGTAGATATGCCTCCAAATACATACACATATATATACAGTGGAAATACTACAACCAATTGCAGCTAACATTAAGAGTATGAAAAAAGAAATTATGGTTAGATTTATACTCCTAAAGTTTATTACCAGTGTCATGGGTGAGTTTGACACTTAAGAATCTGTAAGATGTGTTCAGAGCTATATGGCTTGGAAGGGGTCTTGTTTTTATTCCTGTAATTATTATGAGATAATTATTTTTACTAAAACTGTAATTATAGGATAGGCAATATAGTCACTGGTGAGGGTGAGGGTGAGGAACAGGATTTAAAGGACCTTTGTTTGAAGTATGGGAAAATGCTAGACATGTGTTTAGAGATCAAAATCTCTTAGAAGCAGAGAGAATTACAATTTACATTTTTTTCTCAGAAGTGGGGGAACAAACTGATGGGATAAAATATGCTTCTAATCAGCCTCCTTCCAAAGATGACATCTTCAAGGAAGATTAGGAATCAGTGTTCTACTGTTAAATGATTACAGTTAAAACTGTAATTAACCCCTGTTATTTGAGAAAGCAGGCTGTGCATCTAAGCACATTTCTTTTTCAGAGAATTTTTGAAGGCTACATTTAAGGATTCTCATGAATGAAAAGCAAGAAGGAATAAATAAATGCCTTTTTCTGCTATTTGCATACTCAAACTTCTGTATTTCACTTGAAAAGGATTTAGAGGCACACCCATGTCGGAAGAGCCTGGTCAGTTTAAAACTGAAAACAAACAAAAAACCCAACTAAATCCCCCAGCTTTTGGCTGATGATTTTTTTCTCATTTCAGTAAATATTTTTTGTGTTATATTGACAAAACAAAACCTCATAAATCTTTACACAGAAGAGTCTGAAACGGTCTTTCTTCATAACCTCAAAAATCTTACCTACTTTTCACTTTTAGAAAAAAACATATTTTACTCATTCTACTGGAGCTTAGACAATCTGACTTTCATATTAATTTCTGACAGAGACACCTTTAAAGAGGAAGAACTGTTTGAGTCTCACCTGGAGGACAAGGTTAAAGTGAACTAAGCAGGGAGGTTTGCTGTAATACCACCAAACAACAGTTAAATGATTATGTGAAGCTGTCAGAGTTGGCAGGTTCAAAATCCCAGTATAGAACAGAACAGCTTCCTTGATTTTGGAAGCCATGGAAGTTATGTAATAATGAATTTATTTCTGCTGGGAAAACATTCTCTGTACCGTTTCATGCCTTCAGTAAGTATTTTTCAAAAGGCAAGCAGTGGCATATTTGTCTTGAGGAGACATTTTCTTACATTAGATACCAAATGCACACATCTGAAAGCAAAAGACTATCTAGCTACTGCACAGTGCAGGCATACAGTCATTGTATAATATGTTATTTTATTATAGATGGTAAAGCTGCATGGTAAAGTATGTACATTTACTACAGACTGTGCTGTATGGTTACATAAATGCACATTTTAATTAAAAGTATGCATTTGATTTAATCGCACCTGGTTTTGGCTCTGCACTGAAATGTTTGGATGAAGGCTTGCAGTTCAGATATCTGGTTGAAACACTGCATACCAGAGAGGCTATGCAAGCTTTGGGCTGGAAAACAAAGATAAAAGTGTTAGATAAAGACCTCAGAAGTTATTAGTATCTGCTATACAGCAAGTCTCATCACACTACCTCAATCCTTCCTTCTCTCCTCATTAAGGACAGAGTAACTGGAATGTAGTATGGCTTCAATACAACTGTAGTAGCTCTGCTGTTGCTCTAGGAAACAAACTTTATGAACAAAGAAAACTATAATTCTGCAATCCCGTTTCAGATAATTCCATCTCTTCTTAAGAAACGCAACTAAATAGCTATTAGGTGTGTTGTGTCACTCATCCTTACAATTCATGTGTACTACAGAATATATTTTAATAACTATTATGTACAACAAGTTAGTGTTTCAAATGTAACAAATTTCATAATTATCACTATTATCCATAATGATCACACTTCAGGAGAAATCGCCTTGGGAAATATTGAGGTATCATTATTGCAAAGGCCTCATGCTGAATTTAAAGTAGATTCAGGCATTCATCTAACAGTTTAACAATGTGTTTTGCACAAACAATAAAGGTGTGGCAAAGTTGATCTTTATTCCCTAAAACAATAAAAAAGCTGTCTGCATTATACCACTTTTAATGGAAAAATCAGGCAGTTTCACCTATTTCATCATGAATAACTGCACACTGCCTTGTAAAAAAAATAATTGGAGGTGGACAATGATTAGGAATATGAAAAGGTCAGAGTCTGCTTTTGAAAACTGATTCTCTCTATTTGGAATTTTTCCTATATTCATGTCTTGACATATTCTTGAATTAATTCTTTAGGCAAAAAGTTCTACTGTATATGTTGGTGGAAACCATCCAGAAAACAATTGCCAAATCTAATGGCTACCAATTACACACTATATTACACCAACTGCAACACTATAAAACAAATTTGTAGGAAGAATTTATGATCAACACATACAAAAACACGATCAACAAAAACATGAAAAAGTTTTTAATGGTTAGGATATCAGCCTTGAAATGGCAGAAGTAGATTGAATCCACCATTCAAGCCCAGATATCTTTATCAGCTATGAACTGACTCCTAGGCCACATTCACAAAACCAGCAAGGTACCAAAAAGTCTTCTGATGGAAGTTAGGTACTTTTGAAGATCCTGGCCTTGGTCTTTCTCTTTCACTGCATTTTCTATATATTGATAAAATGGGACTAGTAATTCTGTCCTATATATTAGCGTAAACAGAGGGGGAAGAAATCCATTAATAACTTAAGTAATGCAAAATAGGCAGCCCCCACCCTGCGCTGAAAGTCTGGAAGACAAAGCACAGAGCCACTGCTAGAGTGGTCTGAGAAGCCTTTAAAAACATTTATATCAAGAGTTGATGCTCTGTCTCTTCTTTCCCACATGACATGAATTTCTATCTCAGGTGCACCTTTTTCCTCAAGAATGGTCTTGGCAGTCACCAAGTGGTCTGGGTGATCTCGTCTTGCTGCATCATATCAGTTATATACCAAGGACTTAAAAAATGTAGAAAAAAGGCTTTTTGTCTTCCCTCAGTCTCATGAAGATTCTGCTTATTCAGGCTGATGTTATCAGCTTCTAAACAGCAGTTTTCCCATGATTGTCATTATTGCTGTTTCAAGTTTTCCCTGTGTTTGAATTAAGTATGCTATTTTCTATTTTAGTTCTGCCACTTTGGCACTTTTCCTACCTATGCTTTTTAAACACTGTACCCTCAAAGATTTAATACATTCAGCTTCAGATGACCATCGTGTATACAACAAACAATAAGTTCAAAGATCTGATATGTTTCCTAAGACCTTTTGAACACTGTCGTCTACGTATATGAAAGAAGTTGAGGAGACAAAGGACAGGGAACAGATGAAAACTAAAACTGGAACATTACAATATTCATAAAATGCAGTGATCCAGAATACATCTGCTACTCAGTCTCTGCATTTATGTCAGTGCCCACACGCAGAAAGGTCAAGAGTCTTTTTCTCTTTCCAGCTGCAGGTTACTGCAGCTGGCTGACTCCTGCAATAACCAATGCCAAGACCGGTCTCTAGGATGAGACTCCACTAAATTGGACATCATATCACAGCAAAGTAAAATGACAAATTAAAAAAAAACCCAAAACATTTTATGTGCAATTGACATCTCACATTGACTCTTTACACTTTGTACTGTCTCTTCAACACGGTCTTTATACTACTTCCCTCAGAGAGCAAACATCCCTGAAATTACTGTGTTCAGTGTATACTGGCTGGCACTGCCCACTGCTTTAAGCAGATCTTGGCAAACCAAACAGAGGCTATAATAGAAATTCATAGCCTTAACTACATCAATGACTTTCTGAGCAGTCACATGAGGATATGTGCATAAATTAACTTCAGTTATTTCTAAGGTACTGTACTGAAAATCTGTTTAAATGCAAGGAATACAAAAACATCAATGAAGCTGCTGACACAGTTATTGTATTGCTATAGTGAAATATCACACTTGGTTAGATTTTGAGAATTAACTGGATAGTCAAGCAATAACAAGGGACAAAGTGATCTTCCCATTCTTGAGAGGACCATTTTGCCATCATTACTGGGTGGGGGGAAAGGGGAAAAAAAAAAAAAAGTGGGCTCAATTGTTTATATATACTTTATGTATGTTTAAGAAAGAAGAACAAGATTCAAAGTTCGGTATTGGTCTATAAGGCTTAGCTTCAAATTTTTCAAATATAGTTAAATGAAAACAAATGCATTTAAATGAATACTAACTGATTTCTTATAAAACATTGAATTCTTGTGCTTTTTGTGGTTATCTGGTATGCACTTTCAATAGCTGAAGCCAACAAAGCTCAGATCTGGAAAATTAGTTTTGCTGAAAATAGACAGCAACTTTTCTCTAACATTTACACTAATATTGCCTGGAAAAAAACCCAGCAGTCTTTTGTACTTCAGTGGAAAGAGTTGAATAAATGTCAGTACCAGGCAATTTTCCCATTCTGATCAGGACTGGCTATCCGCATGAAAGCACCAAATGACTTGTAAATCAGATTGCGACTTACCTGCTCTGTTCTTCCTTCAAATCCCTGCCACTGAGCGCTGACCCACATTTGACTGTCTACACCATTCCCCAACAGCTCTGATTAAAGATGACAAAGCAAAATGGAAAAATACCATAAGGCTTAAAAACAAACTATCTCCTGTCTTTTCTCACTAGCAGTTATTCAGAATTTCTTTTGTAATAGCAGCTACTCTTCAAGGAGACAGTTTATTTCAATCATCTTGTCTAGTCTTCCTAACATTAACAAGAGAATGCTTTTTTTTAGTCAGTGTAAATGCTTCTTAACTTATAGTATTGATGAATCCATTTTTATTAGATGTCTCTCAAACTTCACCTGGCTTCCAAGCAGATCAATCAAAAATGAACTAGATGTCACTCACATCAGTAAAAAAGCAAACATACACAACACTTCACCTCTGTAGAGTATACATGGCAACAGTCAGCTCACAACTCACATACTCATGCCATCCACCATTCTAGTTGATCTTTTAGAAGTAGCATTTCTTTTATCCAAATTAAACCCATACTACTTTTCTGTTATTTCTCTATGAACATCTGGCCCTCAACTCAAGCTGGGAATGGCTAAAACAAAATGTTAAGACTTTGTTTCACAGAAGCCCCTTCTACAAAATGCTTTTCAATCTTTCTAAAACCTTTAACATCTCGCCTTCACTGACAGGACTTCAGAATTTCCTTGTGTCTTCATACGTAGGCTAATCTTTATTTCATCGGCCATATGTATGACCTTTCCCATCTACATCCTCAATCAAATGCTTCTCCCCATGTTCCCAAAATATCACTTCTCAATTATGTCAAGGTGTTCTTGACAAACTTATATGCCCAAATCCATCCAACTTTTTGCTGCAGAGATAAAATTCCTATTGCTAAAGGAATAGGAATTCCTAAAGCTCTTCTTTTTAGCTCCTTGGTCAGCCCCTAAGGTAAGGTCTCACTGTGGTGGACCTCCAGCATGGTCTGTCACTCTGCATCAGTACACTTTGGAGCAAGCATTACAGTGTTACCTTTCATGCTTCCCATCATGCTAGGGAGTAATAAGTTTAGAAGAGCCTTTTTTGTGATGTTTTCATCTGTTATCACTTTCTCGGTCTCCCACTACAGGTTCCCTCAGCAAAGTGGATGGTTTTTCTTCAATTTTTTTATTTACCATCACTACAAAAAAATGTGAGAATAGCTGTGCCATCTGGTGATCGCACATCTTATAACACTAACCCATGGTCAGCTTTATGTCCTCTTCTATCTACATTTAATTCTCATTTAATTACATTTTAGCCTGCATGCCTTCAGATTCGTAAATTCAACTGTCTTCCATGAAAACAGCTCTTCAGCAAAATCAGACAAATAATCAAAATGTCCTCTTGTTTCTGCACTATGACTTTTTTTGAATGAAATGAAGGAGGGAAACATCAATAATTCACATACTTTGGTACAGCAGACACACAGCCAGTTAGCAATTTTCACCTTACTTTGGTTACAAAATATCCCAATTTTCCACTTAATGTCCAACTCTGTTAATGGTCTCTCATTTTTCTTCATGACCTACTCTATGTGACAGTCTTCAGTTTGGTTTTACAAAGTTGGAATGTGTATCAATAATGAGTACATGGATCATTCATAAATAAGACAATACAACCTCTAATATATATTGGTGGATAAGGCATAACACAAAATTTAAAGTGATGAGGCTCTTATTTGTAGAAATTTAATAGTACACTGATGATACAGCTTATTTATGCATTATCATGTTGACTTTGAAAACACTGCTTTAATTTTAAATTAATAATGCCTTTCACTATGCTATTGTACTGATACCCATTGCACTACAACTATGCCAAGCTGAATTAAGCCACAACACTAAAGATTTAAACATTTTTAAAGACTAAACCTTTCAGTAAGGACCATAACCTTCCTGAGAGTCCTGAAAGCTCTATGAAAACAACAAGCAAACTTGTTTCCACCCAAATTTTTATCTGACATCATATACAACCATCATTTTTCCAAAAAGAATCTCAAAATGAAGCCTGCCTAGTGAAGTTGATCAAAGCCACTGGCTCCAAAAGATCTTGGAACAATATTTATATAAACAGGACATTTAGAAAGTGCATCCAAGTCTGAGTGCCAATATAGTACCTCTGAGAAGAAAAATGTACACATGTTACTATGTATTTAATATATACGTATATTTTACTATGAAAGAATGTTAAAAACAACAACAAAAAAAGAAATCCTGAACAGTAAGCTGTGGTTTATATTCTCATTAAAAAAAAAAGTCTTTATATGAAAATTCATCATTTATAATCTAAACAGACATTGGTCAATGCTCAGAAAGCACAACAGCCATTGTAGCCTTTCAGCACATCTTCTGGTCTCATTACTCAGTGTTTTACCCTTTAAGGAAGGTGTTTTTTAGACCACCTACAATTTAACATGACATTAGTAATTTCTGAAAGGCTATTTCTTTGGAAAATGCTGTACTATCCAAACACTCCACAAACCTTCGTCAATTTAGCTAAAGGAACATCACACATACTGACATGAGACCAGTGTGTGAAAAAGTGCCATTAGCACTGTTCCAGTTTTATGGGCAGAAAATTATCAAGGTCCGTTTATTCTGGGTACCCAAAACAAACTTCGTAGGCACTGATATTTTTCAGAGCATCTGTTTCTGTACATTCAGAACACATTTTCCATCTTGTCTTTTGCTGGAGTTGTGACAGTTTCCAGGTGCTGCGCTGGAAGCCACAAGTACCTCCCCAAAGTACTCTGGAAATAAGGAACAAGAGACAGGGGTCGATCTGAGGAGGAGCGTGTATAAACAGTACATATATGACCTGATTGGAGTGGCAGGCACAAGAACAGGACCCAGCTCTCCAGGGCACCAGTCACCTGTTCAAAACACAGATTAATTTCTTTCTGGGATATAAGTATGGGACTGATTCAAACAAGGAAGATGTGCTGCCATACCGCGGGGATCTCAGATGTGACGCAGTAGCTGGTGCTGAGAGATCCAGCCCCTCTTCCCACTCCAAGCCCCCCTCATGACCAGATACACAATGCATCTACGAATCCAACACATTACACACACTCCAAACAAGGTTTCTAACTCCCTTTGATTTTTTTGAAACTCTGTTCCAAAGAACTTATACATTTGCTCCAACAAGGGGGCAGAAGATTTAAAAACTCCCTAATAAAACAACACAAAACATAAGGGAAAGTAAAACTTGCATGTTTTAGATGTTCATCAAGGCAATTCTCATTCTGAACTGCCCTAAGCAGTTATGTAATCTGAAGGGAAGCAAGAGCCCAGAAAAATATATAGGCCCTGCCATAATATAAACTGCATAAAAGATATTCCAAGCAATACTCTGTCTTCTATTCAGCAATTTTTAAGCAGTACATAAATGAAATACTGATATGAAGCATAAAGACCACGATAGATTAAGATACAAAATGAAAAAATGAAGCAAAATTAGAGCCAACCCTTTAACAATAGTAGATATTAAAAACAGAGATTTTATTACCATGCTGCATTACTATAGCCACTCAGTTACCTCCTTTACATCAGCTCATCAGTTCTTTGTTGTCCAAGGTAACAGGAGCCTGGATTCCCCAGAAACTGGGGGGATTGGGAGGCTGGAGAGGGAGAGGAGGGAAGGGGAAATGTGGAGAAGTAATAGTAATACGGGTTGTTTTAGAGAGAATGCCAAGACCAAGATGTAGCACCACATCTTTGGGGTGACACAGCAAAGCTCTGCATCCACTACAGCACAGTGCTGCTTTGAGCCTTTGCTTCCTGGAGAGCCAGGCATCATAAGCGGGTTCAGTGTTGTACCCAAGTTACTGAGTGCTCTTGTGCTGTTTGGGGAGAGTAGAGAAAAAGCATTGCAGGGAAGTCTGATCTCTTGGAGTTTACCCACTTCAGCCCAGTTCTGCCTCTCATTGTTTGCATGTTTGCTAAACATGACCTAATAAAATCTTTTGGAAATGGAGCAGGAGGAAATGATAGCAACTGCAAATGGATTCACTGTGGGTTTGAGACAGTTGACATAGAGTCCCAATTGATAATACCTGTTGGACTTGCCTCTGCATACATTTTCTGTTCCTCATCTAGGAAAAGTGATGAAGGGACATTCAAGTTAGGTAGGTCTGCATGGAGCCTTTTGAGTTCATACAAGTTAGAGCTCTGTGCAGCATGAAAGCACCTAGTCTGTTTTATAGACTTAAGCTGGTTTTATAATTGCTACAGCCACATTAATACAGCACTGACATCCAAGGTATAAAAGCATGGACCCAAACTGGCTCTGCATATGTGAAATGATTAATTGAAAAACAGAATGAAAACAAAATACTGAATGACAACTGTAGCCCAGTTACCTTTCTTGGCTACACGCTGCAAAAGATATCCTTATTGTAGCTGATCAAATTATGTCATACATAGATTAAGCACTACACAGTTCATTGGCATTTCTTTGCTTATTATCAGGTATTCTATGATTCTATGTCTAAATTCGAAGATACGGTAGGTCAGATATTTTGTGGATCAGTTGTGCATTTCTCTCTAAAACGAAGGACAACATAACAGGAAAAGGAATATCAATGTGGTGGCGCATTACTGAAACTGATTTTTCCCAAACTGTAATCTAACAACATTTGTAGAAAACATGTTAATTTACAAAGCGCTCCTTGAATTCAACTGACCAACAATTCTGAATAACATGAGTTTTGAAGTTCCCTTAGTATGCAACAATAAGAATGGCATGAAGCTTATAAGTTTGTTTTACTTGAGATATTTGTTCAAGAGCAGCCAAAATTGCTTACTGTACTAGACTAAATTACTTTTTTCCTCCAGAGAAAGGGTGTTCCCTTTAAACCAGAGCTGACAGTACAAGAATTTGTACTTTACAGATTGCTAACACACAGGATTTTAAGATGCAATGCAGGCAGGCTGAAAGTTATAAAATATTTAAATTTTTTTTAAAAAGCAAATAAAGCACCTTTAAAAATATTTAGTATTCTATTAGAAGTATAGTTATTGCTGCCTCTAGCACCAAGTTATCAGTCTCCTCAGTAATTCAGTAAGAGCTAGTAGCAGTGTCTGTCCTAGTGTGTTCATTTCCCCTTCCCCTAAGGGAGAAATTAAGTGTAAAATACAATGTTTTGATAAGGTTTCTTTTATCAGTTTAATAAATGCATACACATTGTTCTATGTTTGTGTTAGACAAAGCTATGTAAAAGAATTGTACCTTGAACTTGAATTTCCATAGGGCATGGCTCCCATCACCCCAAACAGTTCATAGAAAGCCTGAGGAGACAAGCTTTATAAAGGAGATTTTCTACTTCAAAATTAAGGCAATTTTTTTGTTTTAAGTAACCAGCCACTCATCACCTTCAAGGGATGTAGGATCTTGTACTGAATTCTCTATTCTTTGGGAACACCTTGTCTTTAGAAGCCTAGATTTCATATCATGGAATCACAGAATAAATGAGCTTGGAATGGATGTCTAGAAGTCATCTAATCCAATCACCTCCTCAAAGCAGGTTCCTCAACAACTTGTCTAGTTGAGTCCTGAACACTTCCAAGGATGGAAATTCTAAAATCACATGTTCCTGGAGAGGCACATCCATATCCTCCTAGGTTTTCAAAGTTAGATGGGATCAGTATTGTCCTATGTTCTGATTTCCTGCAGCAGTCAAAGAGCTGAACTTCCACATTTCTGCATCAGTTTCTGATTGAATAAGGACATGTCCATAATCAATTTTGATTTAAAGAGCTGAAATTTGAGAGACATCAATGCATTTCAAAGCATTTCACATGCTAATGTATAATTCATATCATATAACATTAAACTCTATCTCATCTTAACAGACTGCCTAGAAGATGGTAATTTTCTGTTCGGAAGATACATCCTTCTAACCTTGCATCATCTTTCATTACAAAAGCTTCTCCTACCGTTCAGTTGTCCTAAGCATAAACAGCAAATACCTTCTAGCCATCAAATTGCTTATTAATCCCGGGGGTTTCGAAATAAATACATGGAGCTATGTGTGTGTGTGGGGAAAGACGGGGGAAAAAAAAGACACACAGACAGACAAAAAGGAAAAGCTATTCCAGAAAACTTGCATCTCAGTGCCACTAGGATTTCAAAGAATGGTTAATTGCCGGTCTTTTATCTGCAGTCATGAAAAGGAAAAGCAGACAGTTTTTGTAATCAAGAGCTAATCAACTTAGGTACTTCTGTCATACACCATAAAATAAACTTGATGTTGATAGTTGAAGGCTGGAAAAGGGAACCAGGGACTATTTTCCATCTGAAAGCTGTTCCACTTTTCTGTCTTGCGCAAACTAGACTGAGCCAGAGAGAGCTCTTTGCACTGTATGGTTCAAGCTGTGGGTTTGAGTTTGAAGCACTTCCTTTATACATTGTCATGTACCACCCAGCTCTCTTACTGTTAAACCTTTCCAGTAGAGTCTTACTGTGAGAAAAGTGCCTGGCTCCTTGAAAAACAATTAGACAATTACAAAGCCAAAGTCATGAAAAAGTACTTCCTCTAAAACCTATGAAGAAATCAGGTACCTGCATGTGCAATGTAGTCTTAAGAGCAGAATGACAGGATTGCAAGGTCAATGGTTTTCCTTTTGATGGGTGTTTTGTGGGTAGGATTCTGACTACCAGAGAGTTTAGAAAAAGGAAAAAGACAAAATGCAAATAAAAAACTACAACAGGCAGCAAAAACCAACCCAGTGAAAAGGAATTTTAAACAAAATAAGAATTGTGAGAGACGAGAAATAGATATTCAGTAATGTCTAAGAGATGTACAGGAAGTCAGTATCATTAGGGGTTTTGCTTAATTAGATTCAAGGGTGAAGGAATTCACAAAATTGTAGGGCCTCTTTACCCGTTGTTTTGAAAACAAAGTTTTCATGACTATGACAAGAAGAATATGGCTTCCACACAAACCAGACTTGACCAAGCACTTTGTAAATGTATAAACCGAGAATCACATAAGCTTCCCTGTACAGGACAGGAATGAAAATTCCACCTATGTAGGAAGCAGAACACCAAAACTTATCAACCAAGTGAGTGCCTGCTATTCAAATTAACTAGTATACAATACCGTAACATGCAACCACACAAGCATTCAGTAGGCCTCCTTGAGATATCACTGTTGAGGCCAGTAGACAGTCAAAGAAACAAAATGCTGCTGTAGTCTACATTATTATAAAGTCCACCAAAGCAAGATTTCCACAGAAGAAAAATTTTTTCTCTGCCTTCTCCCCCCCCCCCAAAAAAAAAAGACAATGGAGAATGTCACTAGAATAATATACCTGTTGTGAGAAAGTACAATATGAAAATATTGTGTTTTCTTTTTAAAGAGGAATCTAATTGTACTCTGCCAGTGGCTTCTGCATGTCCAGCTCAGCATAAAGCATGATGTTTACAAGCGCCTGAAGTGAGCCTCCTCAGTGACCTGAGATGAGCAGGACTCAGAATTCAGGGGCCTCAACTCCACTCAAGACCTGTGCCTAGTGTTCATCATTAACCATGTGCCACTGAGGGTCTGGAGACAGTCAAGCCTGAGCAACACTGAAGCCATGTATGCCCCTCCTAGCCTTATCTCAGTCAGCCTCAGTGCTCGCACCCTGTTAAAAGCTGGGCTGCCATCAGAGGCTAAGTATTATTCTCATATGGTTACCAAGCAATTTATTCCTAACAATGTGTATCCGGCACTGTCTCTCACAACTGAATCTCTTCTTCTATTACCACTTTGCCTATTATTCACTGCACTGCTACATCTAGCATAAGAGTGTTAGCTCCTTGAGAAAACAGCCTAATTAATCTTATATGTGTAAGATGCCCCACAGACTCACCTGATGTACTACTCTTACAAATCCATTACTTCTGGGCTGATCCTTCAAGAATCAGATGGTAGTTAACATAAGCATATGTCAAGATTCTAGGGGGAGCAAACTCACTGCACCAAAGAGGAAATCTAAGTTAAAAAATGGAGCACAAAGGCATAGCTAGCAAAGATGTTCTTGCAGCAATAATTAGTGGTCATCTCTAACACAGGAAGTGTCACACAAAATGTAAAATCTCCTGCTGCGCCAAGTACAAAGAAATGTTTCATGGGCAAGTTTTGTACGTACATGATTAACTATGTTAGTCCAGGCCAGAAGTGTGGATGCACTGGCAGTACCACAGCATACATCTTGCACATCCACAAGCTCTGCTTCCTTCGCTTTCCTTATTATTTTTCATGTATTTTTATACCCTTAACTAATCCCTGATTCAACAGGCCGTTCTGTATCACTGAATGTTTTCCAAATCTTTTAAAATACCCCACATGTCTATCTGTCTCTATACAGGTGAGTATATACACACACACAGGCACACACAGTATTCGCATACATGCAAAGCAACCTTACGAGAATTGCTTCGAAGTGTAGCGATGCAATACTATTTTCCCCACCAGATGGCAGTAACTTCAACTTAATATGAACGAGACAGGCTGCCACATGTACAGCAAACAAAGGCATTCTTTATATATGGGTTTTCCGTAAGAGGGAAATGCTTATTTTTCAACACGTAGAAATATTGCAGTTTCCTTCCATTTAATGACAAATTGAAAGATAATATTTACTACTAACAGCCCAGAGCAACTTTGACCAGTGTATCCTATGAGTTTTTTAAAAACATATTATCCCATATTGTTACTTTTTCAGTATTCTGTAATTCTGCAAAATTTGAGAAATACGGGTGCTACTTCCAGTCATTGTTTTTTTCCAAGTATAATTCCCAAACAGAAATTACTAGGTAGCATAATAAAGTTTTACAATGTATGATAATAATTAAAATTACTAAAGGACTCCGAAGAAGTGGAAAAAATGGAAAACACCTTGTGCATAAGTGTTTGACAAAAAACATACAATGTGCACACTTCTTATGAAAAATTAAGGGTCTCGTCTACAGTAAAAATCTTGCAGGAAGCACTTATCATATTACATATATTGCTTTTAATGTGGGAGTTAACAATTGCTTCTATTGGTATGAGTAGGAAAGTTTTTGTCAGCATAGTCCAGGCACTGCAAAAACAACGTAATCTGGTGGATGGGGACTGCTTTGTAGGATTTCCAGCTTTAGGAGCGACTCATCCATAGATTCCAGCCAAAATACTATTGTCCACCTTTCATTTCTTTAACTTCTCCTTAATTTTGAAAGACATTTTCCAGAAGAAAATATTATACATTATAAAAATAGGACTTCACTCCTATTCTACTAATATTAGTATTCAGAAAGATCAAGTGGGTTTTTAGTCAGCTCAACGCTGACTGCAAAGATAGTATCAAAAATGCACATTCTTATTAATAAAACACACTCATCTTTCGATAAATTTATGACCAAATACACAGTCTGTTTGGACAGCTGCTTTCCACTATCCTACAAGCACAGATTCAGATCCTTTTTAGTTTCATGACTTTTAGTTTTTAGGTAGAAAGGCAAAGCAGAGCAAAATTTTATCCAGATATACAAAAGAATAAGTACAGTGATGGAAAGAAAAGACCACAAAAGGAAAGAAAAAACAAAACCAAACAAAACCAAAACAACCTGTATTTTATGGACAAACAGAAGTTTGAGAGAAAACAAGAACAGCAAAGAAGAAACTTATCTTAAACACATAAAAAAGAAATGAAAGAAAGGAAGAAACCAAGACGTAACAAAAGATTCATGGTAAAAGGAGGAAATGTAAGCAGGAGTGAAAGAAATTATGATTGTGAAGATTTAAAAAGAGAGAGGAGGAAGGTAAAGGAAAGCCAGAGTGCTGCCATCAAGCCTGGCTTAAAGAGTGCCATTGCAATGAAGCATAATCTATGTCATAGAAATGCTAGGCCTCTATTAACTGCTCCAGTCAGATTGCTGCTTTTCAAGAATACAGTTATATGACTGCTTTCTATTAATTCAGCATCAAGCAGCAAGCCATACTTGTCCTTCACACTTAGGGCTAATATTCCTGAATACTTCACTTTTCATAATCAGTTCCACTGCATAAACCAAAATTTACATGGATGTGTACTAGATGCCTGGTATCCCAAATCAGTGTCATTTGAACTGAAAAAAATCTCTCGATGTATAATTCAAAAGACCTTTTCTTTTCGTGCGATCTCTGATATTCTTCCGAGATCACACATTCACATCAGTTGGAAGTATGAGCAGAATTCACCACAAAAGTAATATATTCCTAATATCCGAAGGAAGAGGAGAGGTAAAGGCAACAAGGAATTTTAAGTGTGAACCTAGCCAGTATGGTTCTAAATGGAGAATGCAAACCTGTGTGAATAACCACACACTCAAAACCCATCCTTAGCTCAGAAAGAGAAACTAAATAAGTCATTGTTGAAGCAGACAGGGTTAGCATAGGGTTCCACCATTCAAAATAGGGTCCCAGCATAAAGAGTTTAGCACAATCCCGCAACATTCAAAGCACTAGTAAAGCAGAAGTTAGACAACCTCTTTTTTCTTCAGCTGCAGTGTCACTGGTAATCCTACAGTCATGTTTAGAAATTCCTGTATATTTTGGAAAGGATACAGGACAAATAGAGGTGAAGGAAGAGCAGCAGAAACTGAATATTGGAGAACATATTACAGTGAAAGAGATATCTGATCTATTTTTGCTGACTTGAACAAAAATGCAGCAGTGATTATAGGAAAACAACTACCATTAATAAGTGCCAGCAGAAAACAGCGGCCGAAAGCTGAAGCTAATCTAATCTAAATCAGGTAACAGGTACAATTTTTGACTGTTTCAAGAATTAATCACACTTGCTATGAAGATAAATAGTGGATTAAGTAAAAGATAAATCTTTTCCTGCCTCAAAGATAAAATACAAGAGAGTACCAGCACACAATCCAAAAATTTAAAGAGTTTAAACTACATATTCCAGTAGCACATTCTGATTTGAAACCCTATCACTCTTCATGAAAGTGTGAAATAGTCCTATCGATAAGGAAAAATAGTTCGAATCACACCAAGGTGATCCCAGCCTTCCCACAAGGTAGAAGGTTATGATTAGATATCCCTAGATATCCTAGTTATCCTTAGATACTCACGTGGAAATTTTCATCCCAGTGGGGCTGGGGCTGTGGGTGCCTGCCACCACAGTGAGACTGGCCCTGTCTCCTTCACAGCAGGGCTCTGCCTGGCCTTACTGCCTGAGGGACACCCACCTGGCCATGCCCAGTACTGGGGGGGGGGGGGAACACAACTGTCCTAGATGCCACCCATGGCCGGTCCCACACCCCAGCACACCTGCTCTGTGAGGATAAGCACCATGACTGCATTCCTTGGGAACCATTTCATATCCAGAGGTAGGGTCTTCTAGCTGTCCCAGGAAAGACACCATGGGATGGAGAGCTGCAGAACTGCCCATGGTGCTGCGTGACAGAGGTTGATCATGGTGACCTGGCACTCAAAACTTTGGGTAATGGACTCAGGGCTTACCTGCATCTTGTGATGAGGCAAAAAAAGTCCTGCTGTGAAACAGAAAGGCAGCTGTACACCTGCAAGAGACATAGTGCATTAGAACAAGGACACAGGACTCCCACAATGAACCAGATGAATCTCTGAGTTTCACTTAGTTGTATTAAAATTCATCCCATTTCAAAGAAATACATAATGCTATATGCCATAATTACAAAATATACAGACAAAAAAAGAGATTTTTTTTTTTTCCAAGGCTTAATGAACTTCATCTAGTTAACAAAGTTACAGGAATTGTCATATACTGGCAGCTTAAATAACAAAATAAGCTTATACCAGAAGGCAGAGCTCCTGAGCCCTTGCTCACTTGACTCAGTCTATTCAAACAGGGGACCAGCAAGGGCCTTGCTCCCAGACCTTCCTTTTTCAAGGGCTGCTGTGGGCACAGGCAGGAAACAGGCTACGGAGGAGGTGAATTGCTTTACCCCTCTGCCATCTTCTCTTTTGCAGGCCCCACAGACTTTCAGCACTTTGAAAACTAGGGGCACTCTCTTGCTGGCTCCACATTCAATTGTGCACTGACCTATGTATGCAAATAAAGCAATAGTTTTATTGCTTCCATTATTTTTATAAAGTGGCAGCCAATTCCATTCTTTAGACTAAGTTTTAGCGCCTGAAAATAATTTTTGCCTTTTGTAGACTGCTAGAAAATGTATAGCTTGAATTTATGCCCCCAATCTACAAGTTTGTACTAACATCTTCACAGCAGATGCAAGTCGTGTTTAGTAGAATTTATTACGAAAAGTATCACTCCATAATCACATTTTTAGTACAATAGAGTACCAAATGAAAAAGCATGTAGCAGAAACATTATTCTGGCAAAAGATGTTTAGTTTATGCAGTAAGAAATCCTCTGAGCTGTTATCAACAGATCGCACATACTACCTCTAATTAACTTGAAGTTTTTCAAGAAGTAGGATAAGTTAATAAACTGTTGTTACATTCAGCAAATGGGCAGGAGTTTTAAACGAGGAACCCTTCGGTTTCTGCAAGCTCAATTAGTATTAATTACAAGTTTACAGAGGCACCACAATATATTCACATTGATAATATAGGAATATCTACAGCATAATTACTGTCACTTCAATAAGTGCAGTCATGCATACACTTCCCCTTCTAGGATCAAAGTGGTGGCATATCAAGTTCAGGCTCCTGCAATCAGAGGCAACCGTGTTTCACATTCCCTTTCATAAATGTATCATTTTCCACCTTGCAAACAGTCAGACACGTGTGGAAAACCAAAACCTGGCCACCTTATTAGGCTTCTCCAGAAAACTACTCCTTTGATGGTTAGAAATCACCTGAAAGATCTAAATTGATACATTTTAAAATGGCAAAAACCTCGTTTACAGACATATGAAAATGGTGTCTCAATCATTTTGAATGAAATTCATCTTACTTAGTTTTAAACAGCACCACTGACTTAGTTACCCCCGGCCCTTTTTACCATTAGAGGGACACTTTACAGCATGATTCATCTGATCTATTTTTAGAGATTCTGACTGGATGAAATCTGTTATGCCCTAAAAAATAGTCTTCATTGACCACATCTAAACAAATACTTCTGTTGGACTGAACAGCTTATTTTGTCATTTATTAATATAATCAGCTCCTTAATTTCTTTTTTAAAAATCACGACATATCAGATAATACCTGAAGTAATCATAACCACAGATAAAACTCTGCTTTCAGACTTTCATCCTGTTTTGATCCCTCACACTCTCCAAGTTATGAAGTTTTCTCTGGATTATTCCAAATTGACAATACTTTTGAACTGCATATTGAAAATGGCTCTTCTAGCACATCTTTAAAACCCAGAGTAACTAGAGATAGCACAATTAAAATGAGAAGGAAGTCAACACTCTCCCTCACCTCCATAGAGAAATCAATGCAGTATGCTTTCATGGTGGATTAATATTTAAAATTGACTAATTCTGAATATTAAGAATTCACCTGAAATCCTCCAAATATGAACTATACAATGCAGAAAGTGTTAGCACTATACCATTGTTTCATTGTTTTGTGATGGAAGTGCTGGTACAGATAAATAGGTTTATCCCAGAGGTTTTGCAGCAAGTAACAGGTTGGCCTGAATATCTTGGGAGCTTTGGTTTTGGCTAATACATAGTCACGAAGGTTTTCTTTACATCTCACCAATCCTGTTTACATACAAGCATCTGAACAATTCTTCACGTGGTGCAAGTGTTTGGACAAAATTCCTTATGACAGGGGATAACTGGGGAAAGTTTCTATCCAAACTAAATACAAATTACAGAATATTTAGAAGATTATTGATCACACAGATATGAACAATTCAAACCCATGTTATTTGCTATAGCAGAAGTCATTATGAATACTTTCCATCCTACTTGGTGCTCAGAAACCAAAATTAGGAAATGAAAGCACCCAACGTCAATCTCTGAACCACAATACCAAAAGGATTAACTTCCACATAATTCAGGCTCAAGGCCAAATTCATGGACAGAAGGTCCATAAACAGATACTGAAGGTTACGGGTAGGGATATCCCTTCTAACATCACAAATCCAAAAATGATGGATGCCTAGGGAGTACAAATGAAATGGACCACAGGAAGCAGAGGCCTATGTGCTCTCCCTAAAATGCATGCCCTGCTGCCACTGCCACAGAATAAGTACCAGAACAGATGGACCATTAGCCTGGCCCACAAGAGTATTTCTTGAATAACCTTGTTCCATGAAAAAAAAAAAAATAATAGACTTTAATATCAGCTTGAGGAAACTCAAATAAAATTGTGGGGAAAAGATACCTGTTTAACATTATTAAACACTGAAGCCTAGAAGTGAGATCACCTACTCAGAAATAAGGAATTAAGAAGTACCATTAAAGTTCTCACACAACTCCCAAAAGCATAGCCAGAGTAGGATCGAAGCTATGCCATTTCACAGAAATATGAAAGATCTTTTTCAGGATGCAATTTCAAATTTATTTTTTTTTTAATGTCAGGCTATCAGCCATCATACCCCTCATAAACCAAAAATGACCTGATTTTCCATTCTCTACAAAAATTCTATTTTCTTAGGTCAGAGCCCTCATAAACATGCCCTTGACAGTGCCATTTGTTAAGCACACACGCTGACCTTTTCAGAGTTTCTCTTTTTTGAAATAACTGTTCTTGTTTTGCATTCTGCTATGTATTCTTTCAGATACTGCTAAGTGCAAACTTTGCATGCTTTCCCTAGTTTGCAAAGTTCTTTGCTCATGAATCTACAAGTACTGCAAGATTTCTTTGGAATTCTTTCTTGTCAGTGATGGAAAACTTCCAGAGCTCTTATACAGATACAGACACAGGGGAAATTTCCACCTCTGTTTCTGAAAAAAAGTTGTAATAATTCTGCCCAAAGCATGTCTGTATATAAGATAGCCAACTCTCTCTTTGATGACTATCCCTTTGGAAGAAATAAAATAATAAAAATTCAGTCACTCCTCAGATTGTACAATATTTTAAAACCAAGACCAACAGTAGCTTAGGCACACTCTGGTCCCTTGTAAGTCTGGTTTGATTTTCCATTAAGTCATAGAATCATAGAATAGTCATTATGTAACATACAAGAAGAGGCAAACGATAAGAAAAAGGCATGTTTTACATGAAAGAAGGGTCTCTGTGATGCTTTTCTGAAAACATTAGGGAGGCAAAAGCAACAATTTTTTGAGAAAAACTTGCCTTCTACATTAGCAAGATACATCTTCCCACAGCCCAGAAAGCCAATCACATCCTGGGCTACATCAAAAGAAGCATGACCAGCTAGTCAAGGAAAGTGACTATCTGTACTCCACTGTCATGAGACCCCACTTGGAATTCTGCATCCATCTCTGGGGCCCTCAGCACAAGAAAGACATAGACCTGTTAAAGCGGGTCCAGAGGAGGGCCATGAAAATTATCAGAATGATGCACCACCTCTTCTACGAAGAAAGACAGAGAGTTGGAGTTGTTCAGCCTGGAGAAAAGAAGGCTGCAGTGAGACTTTATTGTGGCCTTTCACTGCTTGAAAAGGTTTGTAAGAAAGATGGAGAGAGACTTTTTACCAGGATCTGTAGTGACAGGACATAGGGGCAATGGTTTTAAAAAGAAAGGGGATAGATTCAGATTAGATACAAATAAGACTGACTGACTGTAGGGAATATTTTTGCCATGGGATCTTAGCACAGATTGTAATCTTAAATAAGTCATGGTCTACACAAAAATTAAGCTGTTATTGCTGTCATTCTGCATGTCTGCTAAAACACTACAAGAAATACCAGGTCCTTTTGGATTAACATTTCAATAATGCTGAAGCTTCCTTTTCTATAAACAGAAGATAAGCATTAAAGAGACTTCTGCTTATGAATATCAGAGGCTTAGAAAATGACATTAGTGAAATGAACTTCATATATTTCAAATGTTCCTGGAATCAGAGCATCTTCCATTTCAAGGACAAAACATCATCAAACTGCGCCACTGAGTGAGAAAATATGTCTTTCTGGTCTTTCGACTCAGAGTTCATAGTGCATCTGTTATTCATATTCAAAGCATTTGAAAGGAGTCTAGCATAAGGGGCAAGGACTTAAACAGACTTTCTATGACTTTTTGTGGTGGTGATTATAGACCAAGGAGAATATCCAAGAACCAGAGAGACTTAAATTTTTTTGTATTTTAAATTGAAGCTGACGCTGTTAATCATTCCCAAGTTTATAACAAACCAAATCCACATACAGTACCTAAAATGAAAAAACTGCAGCTGTTACTTGGCTTAACTCATCTATCGGGTACCCCAGTTTTAGGGGAAAAGCCTCAAAATTCTACCAAAATTCAAACAACAGTCTTAAACTTTGATGATTCGTTGCTAAATGGGCTTCTCCAAGTCCTTGCTCTTAGCAAGTCCACAGAGAGGAATATTCTCTGTCAATAAGGAGATGTAGAAAAGATGATCCTTGAGAAGCAAACCAGAGGATTTTTGGTAGGGATTAAAGCTGGCAGCACATGTAGAAACCTGGAATTATAAAAGTATCTTTGCATTGAAATTTGAGATAAAGAAAATTCCTTGTTTCACCACTCTAAAGCTTGAGTTCTCTTGTTTTTACTGCCTTTACTTTATCCAGTAGATTATTAGGCTGCGCAAGATGATTAACTCCTGTCCTTCGAATGATGATTTACAACATTGTTGCATATCATAATGAGGTGCCAGTGTTCAAATTGTTTAACAACGATACCAAACTGCAGAACCTTCATATTCACTGGGCAAGAGGATCATGGTCTCTTCAGAGTATTTGCTTTGTTTTGGTTCAGTATACTATGAAACAGCCAATACTTTTTTTTCAATGAGGCTGACGTGGGTGACTCAAATTAAGAGACTTGGTGAGATAAGTGACTGTTATAAATTCCTTTTCTCAATTGCTGAATCTTTTGCAAGCTGGATGTTCCACATTGGTTCAGCTATCTTATTATAAAATAAAATAAAAAATACATAGTATAAAAAAATAACTCCTCCTCCTCCCCGTCCTCAGAACCACGGATGTACTCCCTTTGCTCAGAGAAGCTGAACTGGCATCTATATCGCCATAGAGGTTAGAAGATAATGTTGCTTCGTGAGGCCCTTAAAGCCCTAGTATTCAAGCGAATGATGTTTAGACGACTTGCCCCTTCATCAAACTGAATAGCTCGAAGGGGAAAAGTAAAGAGAAATATCCATCTAATAGTCATCACTGACTGTAACAGAGTAAAATGCCTCCAACTGGCAGCCTGAACTTCAGTTTGAACTAGCTAGGCACAAAACTGACACATGGCTAAAGCAACAGCCCAGTATAACCCAATGTTTTTTCAGAACTTTGGTGTCAATAAAAGAAGAGGGCCAGAAGTGTATGGACTTTGGGGCAACACATCAACACATGATAAAATCCACCCTAAAACAACAACAGAAATAATACTGAATGGTTTCACAAATATATTTTCATTGTTAGTAGAGATGCACCTTTTCTCTTCACCACCAAGACTTACCCATCTTTCATTGCAAAGCTCTATCCTCAGCTCCTTACAAGAGAAGGCTAATTACTTCAAGAAATGCTCATGAATATTACTAAAATCAGATCCTCCCTTGGTACACTGTGCAGAATCCAGAGATGACTTTCTTATCAATTACATTAAAACAAACAAGAGGGAAGCTTTTTGTTTTTTAAAAAAATCTTCCTTCCAGGAGCAAATCTTTCTCTCCCCCACCTTTTAATTTTTTTTTATTAAAATGTAACGTTATTATCATGAGAATAAGTGATTACTGCCATTGCATGCTGAATTTCAAGTTATGTTTGGATACCAAATGCAACAGCACTGTGTTTTGCAGGGTTTATGCCATGCGTGTAAGATTAAGTACTTAATATTTAAATTCATTGTTGAAGGTAACAATCAAAAATTAAGAGAATCTCACAGTCTAAATACAGCTTAAGGCACAGCCCTTCCACATGGTGTATGAATTTCTGAACTACAGTCATCATATGAACGTTTGACATCATTAACATGCATCTGTAGTTCTGCAGGAAAACCAAAATGTTCTATTACATGTAACAGCCTGCACAAAAGATCAGCAAATGGATTTTTCTCTTAAACTAATGGGACTAGGTAATGGACCTTCTGGAGGAAAGATATAGTTTGCAATCATGTTAAAGACTATCTGAAAACTGAATTAATATGCAGGATATACATTATCCAGGATGAATTCAATGAATCTAGAGCATGACCATTTTAAGATAATGGGCTTCTTACTTTTGCTATTAATTTTTAATTGCTTATATTGCACGTTTATATTGCCTTATGCATTTTTTGTTATTTTGTTAGATAATTTTGACCTGTGTGTTTAGGGTAGGACAAGGACTTTTGCAAACAAAACAAAACAAAACAAAATGAAAAAAATAAAAACAAAACAAAACAAAAACAAAAACCCACCCAAAAAAAACCCCAAAAAACAACAACAAAACACCCTATCACTATTTAGAGGCAACTTACAGCTGGGTCACATCCATGCTCTCATTTCAGATATGCAGTCCCCAGTCTGAAGTTAAGTCAAACTATCCTATAGATCAACAGAACTTCAGAACACACCCTGAGTAACTACTACCTTTGATATACTCATAAATATTAATTACATTTATAGGATTGCAATACAAAATCTACCAGGAACCTCAGGACCCTGCAGTTATTAAAGAACAGCAAAAAATACTCATACAAATGACCAGAGTAATTATTGTTCTTGAAACTTCAACTCTGTCCAACAATTCTCCAGGTATTCCTGCTCCCCTTCTCTAGCCGCCCCCCCCCCCCCTTTTTTGACAACAACAGTTGGAATAAATTTAATCTCATATTGATCATAAGAACGCAAAAGCTACAGCTTGTGTAGCTTAACAGAACATAAAGTACGTAACAGAAGCTAGTGGCCCTAAAGCAAAAGTTTTAACAGTAATATTCTAAAAAAAAAAAAAAGAAAAAAAGTAAACCATCAAAATTTCAAACCACCATAAACAGTTAAAATTTCACAGAACAGATTTAGTAAATACAGTTAATAAAACAGGCACATTTATGCTGGAGCAAATACACTACACATTTTCATTTCTCAAGTGGAAATGTAATACGCCGCAGCTAAAGGAAATGACAAAGCAAAAAGAAACAAAGTACAAACATAATGATTCTCAAAGGTTAATGGTTACACCATAGGCTTATATTCACTGACCACATTTTTACTACCTATAGCTTGCAGATAATATTTTTCTTTTCCACCCTTGAAGAAAGTAAGACTATTAAGTCCTGACTTCTGTGGGCATTTTTAATTATCTAGTTTAGGAATGCAAATCTTGAAAATTAGTATTGTAGAGCCAGAAAAGGAAGAAAAATAACTGGCAAAACAGTGGAACAAAAAAGTTATTGCAGAGAGATAGAAATTCATTACTTTCATGCTCTGTCAAACTTATAATAATATGCACTTAGAAAGAAAAGCAAAATCTTATTTTAAATAGCATTTGCTAAAGCTGCGCTAACAAAAGGATTTGTGGCCCTGTCATGAACAAACATTGACCCTTGACCTTTTTTCAGTTTAGAAAAGGAGAACAGCCAGAATCTTGTGTATCAAACAAATGTTTGGTTTTTATAAACATTCTTCCGATTTTCTTAGCTTCCTGCAAAAGCAGAGAAGAAAAAAAAAAAATAAAAAGAGAAAAGAAGCAGCAGCAAATGCCCCCAATGCAAGGCTCGATCCCAAAACAGTGCAAGGCTGCTCTAAACAGTCATGTGACTTTCTTTTTGCTAGCAGCCATGTGCTCGCGTATCATTTTACTCTGAAATAACTCTGCGGATTTCAGCTCAACCTGCTTTTGCTTATAATGCATGACATAGCCTGTGAGGGAGCCTGAGAACCGTCCCTCTTCAAAAGCAAGGTTCCCGTGCTTGGCCTGTAACCATGGAAGCAGATGCCTTTTTTGCTTACCCTTGCTTACCTCTTTGCAGCCACGAGCTGCTCCCTATTGTTAAAAGGGGTACGCCTTGATTTTTCTTCGTCGTGACTGAACTTGCCTCTTCTTCAAAGGGCATGATGCTGCAGGTCATTGGTCTAGACTGTTTGCACGGTCCAGAGAACAGCCTTGATGTAACCCTTGCTCCGTCTGTGCCACACCACCAGCCGTGCGACTGCAGACTGTAGGGGGACATCGGAGATCTGTATTTGAAAAGGAGTCCGTCCGATTTTGCCATTGTGCCTTTTCAGTCATCGATCGAATGAATATCGAACCTTCTGTCGTTGCATGTGTGAAATAGATAGCTTAGCAAGCACTTTTGTGCCCAAACCTGTGCAATGGGCCAAACTCTCTTCCTTTATTCACAAGTATTATTGTTTTTTGTAGTATAGCAATTTTTTAGGCACTTTAATAATGGTGTTCTAAGGTTAGACCAGCCTCACAACAGAATCTCTTTGTTGTAATCTGCTCGATTTAGCACTCTTTTTTTTTTTTTTTTTTTTTTTTTTTTAAGGTGCTTTCTCTTTTAGTCTTTCCCAGTTGAATATCAGTGCTCTTAAAAGTGCAAGGAAGGCTGATTTTGAATCTGTATGAATAGTCCAGAATCATGAGAGGTTTCAAAACAAGAAACCAACTGGAGGTTTGGTACCGTAAGGCTTTAAAAATAACACAGGGTGGGGGGGAGTGAACTTGGAAAGCTTGCAAGGTAAATTCAAAAAACAAAAAAATCCAGCAAACAGGGTACATTTTTTTAATATATAAAAGAAGTAGATAGTTGTGAGAAAAGACAGATATTGTAAATAGATAAAATAACCAGACAGTGGTGGCTAAAAATCTAAAGGAATCCCATCTCCTTTTTTCCCCTCTATATGCAAAGACAACTTGGAAATTTAACATCTGATAATGGGAGCTCTAAAATAATTTTTACTTTTCTCTGCTACTGCACAAATATTTCTGATGCACAAATATGGAGAGCTTGCTTTTTTTAAATGTATTTAATTTAAAAAAACATACAGATAAATGTTCAAACCACAGCAGGAAACTATGAAAATTATGTTAAGCCACTGAGAAAACACAGCTGAAGTGTTCAGTTGAAAGTTCAACAGAACTCTGGGAATTTCAGGGGTGAGTGAAGAAAATTGTGCTGTAACACCTTCAAATAAAAAAAGACAGAACTGTAGCTAACATGGAAAATGATACATTCCTGAAATTGGTCGGTAAGCAAGTTTTTACTCTTCTTTTAACAGAACAGCAAACTCTGACCACTGCCTGTCAAAAAACAATAACCTAGTGAAAGCCAACAGCACCTACTCCTCGTAAAATATGCCTGTCTCTACTCTGTTCTAACAAAACTCAGATTGCATCAAAAAGGGCTTACATATTCTTTAGGGTGTTGCTTACCCAGCGTTGTCTGTATATGACATCAGTATATATATTTTTGAGACACCACTATCTCATACTTCAGGGCATACCTATTTTCTCTAATTGCTGCAGGCAAAGGGGAGGTGCACTAAAGAATAAAGAAGGTTATTGTGACAGATGAAACATAATTCACAATGAGAACTCTTTTCATCCAGCCTTAAGTAGCAGAGGATTACTCCAAGCTGAATTTTAGGGGAGTATGCATGATCTGATTTAATAATCTGAGGACAGGCCACAAGCTGAAAGGCAATGTAAACTAATTATGCTTTTTCTGATTGTTTGGGGGGTTTTGCTGTTGGGGTTTCCCCCCTCCCCCCTTTCGTGGAAGTAGAAGAAATGTTAACGTGAAGAGGGTCTGAAGAAACATGGGGAAAAGTAAGAAATGCTGAGAAATAAAAGTTAGGATTTTCTGGACTGGATATTGATAAATGCTTATTCTATATTTCTGCTTCATGACACGTAAATAAGATCATGCTATTTCTTCAACAAATATGCGCTGTGAAAGTAGGTAAACTAATTTTGATACACTTACTGAACTTGTATTGCTTCAGAGAAATTCATACTTGAATCTTCTACAAATGCTGTGTGATAACAAGTCTAGGTGTAGATAACTGATAGTAAGACAAGTTTCTGCTACATGCGTACATTATTTTTCTGAGTCACTGCTTTAATATTTAAACCATAAATAGGTAAGCTTGCATGTGTATTTTATATGTTTGTTTCCTTATGGTGTGCTTTGGAAAATACTTGCTTAGCATAAATTAGTGTATTACATTCTGAAAATATTTATCTTTTTACTGTTTCAGTTTTCATCTAATAAGTATTTTTTTATGATCTCAAATTGCATTCAGAATATCTGGACATGTGTAGCTAGTTATCCTGCAGAAACTGCTAAGGTACTGGGCAAAAGGAGCAAAAAGTATGTCATTTTTTCTGTAGAAATGTTAATCTAGATGAGCTGCTTTTTTAAGCAATAGGTAGCTTTTTAAAAATCCATTTTAATGCATGTGTTAATAAAGTAATCATTGATCTTCTCAAAGAACGCTTCTATACATTTTGCATAATTTAGTATTTAAAATAAAAACATTTTTAGATCCAGCTTCTAAACGTGTTTTTCAGACATTCATCTTGTTTGAAAATCACAGACAAACCTGCTGTTTGCTTTCATATATTTTGGATTTTTTAGTTACATAAACTGCTTAGTAGTCAGAGCTAATAAAACTGTGCTGATAATTGAAAATAAATTATAATAAGGTTTAGTTCATACCTGTAAGATTTTGGACTGGAATATAAAAGAAAGATTAATTACAACAGACTTTCCATTATTCAAATGCTGCAATATATCAGACCATCTAAGACTATTCCACAACTTAACACCAAATCTTACATAAATGAATGGCAAGGAAACAGCATAATAATATGCATGTGAAATTATTATTAATTATATTTTCTAAACAAAAAGTGAACACTGAAATTTTTTTTTAAAGGCTGTGTTGCTGAACTATTCTCTTACATAATATGATTTCATTTCATTCTTAAAAGCAAGCACAAACAACAATGTAATTATTTCATAAAAAACATACGCAATTAGGTTTTGGTGAATAAGCAGGACACATGAAGCACACGTCGGTGCTATACTTTTAAAGAAAGAATGAACAGTCTGAAAATGTATCAAAATACAATAAGCAAACTGCTAGATTGAAAGCATACATTTTAATATTTTATTCGCAAAGGGAGCAGCAGCCAAAAGACCATTCTAATCACCTGACAAATAGCAACAAACAACAGCTCTCGAGTCAAAATATTTATTAGGGTGTCACGTCAATGTACAGGCTAGCATATGTACCAAGGAGAAATTATTCTATTATCTCCAGCTGAGTGAAGTAGTAACGGTGAACATAAAGATTTATAAATACATGTAGAACCGAGAATGTTTCTTTCAAGTCATACAACCATTTAATTTTCATTGATCATTTGAAAATATATCCAAAAGTGTAAAATACAAGCTACTTTAATTCCTGCGACAATTTTTATCCAAATGTTATTGTTGCTATGTCACACTGGACTTGGCACCCTCCGTAAAGTTTCTTAGTAGGAAATACATACTTAAGCATTTGTTTAAGGCTTCAAGTGGCATTTTAGCTACACAAAATGACATTAGCTTAAGCAATATCTTCTAATAATAAACTTTTAAACAATGTATATTTTAGGGATATTCATATTGGTAGACTGGTTTTGTTCTCTCTAAAATTAGTTTGAAGTAGAATTTCTTACTGACATTATGGCACATGAAACTTTCAGATGAAGACTGTCTTTGGAAAAGTAGAGAAAAGAGAGCATCTTAGATCATGCCTGTGTGCAACAAAGTACATGTCCTAAGATGAACAAACTATGCTTTAATAATGAATCAAATGATGAGCACGCATATCTTTTCTAGATCTAAATATATTAATATTACAAATTATTTTAATTCTTTGCTGTGAAATATACATCAGGCTGACTGAATATATATCATGACATTGTTTTTAATAGTGTTAAAGGTGTTTTTTAAGAGAAGAAGGAAAAAATTGCTCTTCCCCCTCCCCTGCAAACAGCTTAACAGCTTTTATTTTAAGCAATTCTTAATGTGCAGGTATAGTTGTCTCGTCTCATACCCTATAAAGCTTTTAAAACTGTGAATGAAATTAAGATTTGTAATATTTGGGGAGCTACAAATAATACAGCAGCTCAGGAGACAACACTGGGAATGTAAGAAAACCCAGACTTTGATTCTATACGACAAGCTGGATAGGAGTCAAAGCTGCCACATGTGGTGTGAAAAAATGCCACCCCGGTGTGAACAAAGGGTTTAAAATGGAGTCAAGAAGCATGCAAGCTCAATGTCTAAGCTTTTCCTGTGAATTGTACTGCCACAACCTGCAGGATATCAAGTGGGCTGGGAAGAATAGAGTGCCTTTGGAAGCTACAATGGAGTAGCGGTGGCCGTGGGTGTGTTAGGGTTTCTATTGTTTTGGTCGTCTTGTTTGTGCATCGTTACAATGCGCCGCATTACTTCAGCGAGAAATTAAACTCTAAGCACCAAAAATAAAGTCACAAAATTCACCGAGAAACTGATGGATGCAGTAACTCTGGCCTTTCTTATTGTAGTCTTAGTTTACAGCGCAATGAGAATTTACCAGCTGGATTGCTCATTTTACAAGGGCCTGGACCACAGTCTCACACATACAAAATACAGAGTAATAAACATTGCTCATAAATATCTCTATGGTCTTTTACTTAGATAATAGTTGCAATAATATAAACGTTAATTGGGGTTTATTCAAATAGAAAGAATGTTGCACATTATTTCAGTCAACAGCTTTCCTCCTTTTATTACAATGTAATACAATTGATCTACATGTTCGGTTCAGAAAACATTAACTTTTAGAATTATTCTATGAAAGTGTGCAGTGCAACCCAAAAATATATGGGTTGTACACTCACAAAAATGCTGTGTTTACAATATCTAACAGTGAAGGTACTGAAAATCATAAATATTCTACCTAGATAAAGAAAAATGCTATGTAGCCAAAGCAAAAGGAATAAGAAAAAAAAAAAAACAAACTCAACAGTTAAATATATTTACCCAGAAGATGCAAATAGCAGAAAGTACAAGTTCCTCAAAGAGAAAATGCAATACAGTTATTAGAATTCCCAAACAAAATCAATTAAAATCCAAGGAAGCAGGGCCACAAAACCCAATAAACAGTACATTTTCTAAGAATTAAAGAAACCTTCCAATTTCCTATATTACATTTTTTTATTAAGGATTAGGTCAAAAAGCCACTGTTTTTTTAGTTTATGAATGCAGGTCAAGACAAGAACATTTTTCTATTTACTGTGTGTAACTGTATAGAAATCAATCTGTTACTTTCATTACAACCACACAATCAATTCCATTTAAAGTACAATGCAACAGCCAAGTCCAAGGACAATATAGATCACTGAAAATCCTTCATACTATCTACAGAATTTATTCAGTATGACTGGGATGATTTTTCTTCTCATTAATATGCAACAAGCTTTCACAAATAAACTTAACCTGGCTTCTCCTGGTTTTAGTTCCCAGAAAGCACATGCTAATTAACTGGTAATAGCACCAATGTGTAAGTATTGCTTTTCAGTAAATAACACAAATCATCTATTAAAGAACAATTTTAAAGAGAGAAATGTCTAAGTCACACTGAGATATGATTATCTCCACAATTGTAATAAGACAGGACGACATGCTAGATAAACCATACGACATACATACATGCAGATACACGTGATGAATGTAGATAATGTACTTAAGCAGTCTGCCTTAAAAGGCTGTATTTCATAAACTTACAAATATTTGTAACTATGCCACTTTCAATTTTTTGTTCCTCATAATGCTATTCTAAGGGTCCTAAAGGACACACAGCCAAGGTATTTACAAACTGTAAATTATTATCAATGTTTCTTCCTGCACACCAAGAATTTGGTATGATCACCTGAACAGATGTAATTTAGCCATTTTTATAATGTTTTAAATATTCAGAATTACTTTTATGGTCCTAGTTCAACACATTAAAATCTAGGCATAATATCAGATTTTAAAACAGTAAAACCCCAAACTCTGCTTGTCATTATGGTACGTTTATGCTTGGTTTATTTTATGTACAGTTTATTTTACTGGTTTGGTTTTGTTCCAAATCTATTTTCTCAACTTATTTTCTCTTGCATCTTAGTACCTGTAGGGATTTTTTTAATACTTTTTCTTTCAGCCTGCCTGAAACATAAACCTGTTAAATGAATATTGTTGTAAATTAACAGAATAGACTGGAAAATGTTCTATTTAGAGATTTCAGCAGAATAAAGCTGGCTGTGATTTTCAATAAAAACCTTATCTTGAATATACTTAGCATTTGTTCCTTATTTGTTCTTTTATTGACCACTTTGTTCAACTACATGCCACCCTCCCCCACAACATATTAGAGAAAATGAAAAATGAATATTGGAATATTGCTCCAGAACATGCAGTCAGATGTCTGCTAGCAGCACTTGAGGATGTGTTTTGATGTCCCTGGTTTTGCGAGCTTTGATAATTTGAAATGTCTCTTATATGAAATCTCTGTATATTTCTTAGGGTGCCATCTCCTTTTCAATCCAGTGTCTGTTTTTGAAGTCACTCTTAAATTGCTGTTTCTGCCAAGTGGTCAACCAATTAGCAGTATCCTCTCTTGGCTAGCAAGATGGCACGCACACATGCACACACATATGTGCATACGTACTTACGTGTTTAGTTGCCACTGCTTCCATCCCCTGGCTTCCACCAGCTCATTTTCCCCAGCTCCTGAACCTGTTTATTTTCTCTCTCCTGTCTGTCTGCCAGCAGCAGTGCTGAAGAAGCCCCCAAAAGCAGCAGCTCTATGCGTGCCCATACCAGGGGCACTTTGAGCTTGTGAATGAGGTGCAGGAATTAACAGATTAATTCCATACTGGCAGGACTAGGCCTGACTCAGGCCTTGAGAAGATGAAGCTGGACTATCTGGTACAACTACATTAAATATAAGATGCAATATCTGTAAGTGAGATAGCAGGGATACTGTTGAGAGAGAAAAATTCACTTTCCCAGAACACTTGCCATCTATTCAGATGTTAAACAGCTAAAATGTGGGCACTGCAGAGGTTAAGCTTGCCAGCTGAGAGCAGAACATGGAGCTATCCAGCAGCAGTCCTTGCCTGTCCGTCTAACTACCACACCAGCCTAGGGAGTCGCAACACCAATTTTACCAGCAATCTGCCCCCAGGGGCTATTTTAAGACTGTTCCAGACCCATCTGCAAAGCTGGCCCCAGAGAGCAAGTTCAGGTCTGTTTGAAATGCTACAGACTGGCTACGTAATACAGTTCAGAGCCCGCAAATAAGCAATATAAGGGATCCTCAACCCTGCATGAATTTTGGTGGCAGCAAGGAAGCCAAAAATATGGGATGGCAATAAAGTTAAATGATTTATCAGGAAAGAGTAAAGTCCATTTTTTAGACCAGGGTTACCTTTCCTTGCAGAAGGAAAAGAACACAATATCTTTCTTTATTATTAGCAGGAAACAACCAAAAAACCCCAAAATTTTCAACTGTCTAAATGAAAAAAGCAGGTTTCTCCCTGGCTAAAATGCACACCAGACAATAAGCACCTCCCTAATTAGCTCCTACCTCATTTACACCAATGGACATTCCTTATGGCAGTTCCTACTGCCAGTTCTCAAATCCTGCTGGATCCACATGAGCCGCACAGGTCATTCAAGGTGACAAAAAGCAAATGAACACAGGCAGGGTGACATAGAGAAAACAAGGGCCAACAGACCATTCCCGGGTCAGAAACTACTACCAAGCAGCTGCTTTAGAGCCGTTGTCTGTGGCTGAAGCCCTGTCAGCGTGATACCAACAAAGCTCAGGTCCCCTCATGCCCCAGAGCAACTTAGGTGCTACTTTCTTACCCTTTGCCTCTCCCCTGAAGAAGATGTTTGGAAAAATCAGTCAGGAAAAGTACTGCGAAAGGTAAACATCACCATACTCTTCTGCTACAGTCCTTGCTGAGAATTTACTACCACACCAGGTAGTAAAGGCAATTCAGTTTTCCCTATGTGAAAGTGCTGGAGGTCATCACTGATACAAGGGCCAAAATGACTCTGATTTCTTGCCACAAAATGTTAAATTCATGCTTCTTGACAGTACAACAGGAACAGCACTGATGCAAGCACACACTCTGCTCTTCAACCATCCTGCGATGCTCAGGAATAAGAAACCAAGAGTAACACGAGAGTGTTCTCTGCTTGGAGAGAACTTTTACTGCTTTCCTTAATTTATAAATCTCTTTCTGGGGGTTTATTTTAGTACCTTCATTCTATTTGAACATAGCTTATTATGATTTAATTTCCTCCTTTCTTTTTTTTAAACAAAGGATGGAAAAGAAAAATAAATCTCTCATGCTCTCAGCATATAACAGTTGATATAATAGACTGAAATGGCTCCTTCTAATCACTAGGGGATTTTTAAGTGCATTTTATTGACATGATAAGCCATTATGAGTCCTTCAGACTTGTTATGGTTTATCGTATCAAGGCTTATGGTTTTAAGTAATATTCCTAATATGCATTCACAGCATCCACTCCAACAGCTTCCTTTATCTCAATTAAATACCATTAAAGATAGGTATGGTACCTATGTATAAGTGGCACTAGAACAGTATTTGTATGCACTAGTAACCAAGTAATGCCAGAGTGGCTCAATTGCCTTCCATCTCATCCCATAAGCAAGAGTCTTATTACTCTGCAAGTTCTTATGTGAAGGTAATATTATCCAGTGGAATTATGGGGGACAAAAGTTTCTGGTGGTAGGTTTTTTGCTAGGGTTTCTTTCTTTCTTTTCTTCAAGTTAGGCATTACACTGAGATCACTTCTGCCAAGAACTAGCAGGTATCTGAGCAGAACTTAAAACCTCTTGCTATATTCCAGCAAAATGGAGGTTATTCCTAGTGTCTAGGGCAACATTAGTTCTCAAAAAGAAATAGAACTGAATGTCAAAGGTCACCAGGAACAGCGAAAATTTGACTGCACAGAGCACAACTATGCAGCTATCCTGAATGGCCACATAATACACCTATGTCTTCCCCAACCTGTGCCACAGATTTATAGTCTGCCCCTTTATGCCTTTTGTACTTCATTCTTCTCCGTTTCCCCATTTCATCTTCCTTTTATCTTTACATTCTGGCTTCTCCACAGACACGGGTCCCCTGCCTTTAGAGGACAAAAGTAAGAAGCAGCAAAAAGAAATCCTATCCGAGGCAGAAGAGAGGCAGTCAAAATGAGTATGGCTGCCAAACTGCCTAGACCTTCTCTTAACAAAAGACAGGGAGTCCTGCACTAAGAGCAGCAACAGAGAAAGCTGTTAGAAGGTTATAAAATACTTAGAACCTAAGTGTTATGAATTTATGGCAACTGCTCTAACTCTGAAATGAAAAAGGTGCAGCTAGTTTAGGAGGCTGAACTGGGGCAGAGTATGAAAAAGGAGTAGGTAGCCTGGTGAGGCAGGCATTAAGTCTGGCATACAGATTTTAAAACATTCAAAGGTGCACCAGGTTGCCAGCGGCCCATCTTGCCATCTGGTCCTGTCCCACAGAGACCAAAGGCAAAAACCTTGGGAGAGGTTTAAAACCAGACCAAACCTCCAGTGTTCTCTAAACTTAAAAGAAAAAGGAAGTTGTCATCTTGCATAGAGGACGGACAGTATTAGTACAGATAATGCTGTAGCAACTTGCCTTTTCAAGTAGAAGTGCTAGACATGCTTACCTCTAATTTAAGAAAGAAAAATATATATGCATAAAAGATTAAGAGCACATTTGTTATTTAACTAGTTATACCAACAGTTGAAACAAAGGTATTCATGTTGCAAAACTAAAGGATGTAGATCCAAAGTGTACTCATAGTTATGGTCAGAAAGATGCACAATCCTCTAATTACTTTATGCAAATTAGCTGCAAAAACTGAACTAAGTTTTTCACTGTTGTCAGAAGTTGGCCTACTACTGAGGTTACCCACAGTACAAAATGCTGTGCTTCTCCTATAATAGATTTTAAGATTATGATGCACTCTCAGAGTCATTTTGATAAAACCAAAGGCTATCAAATGATTTCATAATCAATTAACACTGCAGCTTAATTCCCAGTCTGCTACGTCCTTCAGTGCTGCTTTGCCACATAATTGATGTCTAATTTGCCATACCATACAAACATCCTCGTTTATTCTCCTTCCATTACAAGTAACTAGCTCATTATTCTAATGCACTCTGAAGTATTTTAAAAATAAATGTGAAAGCAAGTTCCATTCTATTTTACATCCATTAGTTATCCTTCCAGGTTAGAAACAATGTTCAAATCATTATAGCCTTTTCTCTTTATACATACTGAGTAACCCATTTGTAGCAGAATGACCCATATTTTAGGAAAGATTGTTGAAGTAAGACAACAAAGCACTTATCAACAGGCATCAAGACTGATAGATATTAATCCTCAAACAAAGTACATAATTACCCTTTTAGAACTTCCTATTTTATTTTGATGGCTCAGCATCATAAAACCAATCCAAAAGTCCCTTTTAAGAAATCGACTCTTTTTTTGCTATTATACCCTTAACATCAATAAGTTTGTTAAAGTACTCCAGAACAAAACCAGTAGTATAAGCATATGTGCAACTGGAGCCTCACAAAAAAGACCTTGCAGCAGCCATCAAGCTACCATACTAGAAGAAATTCCCTTTGCTGACCTCTACCACATTCAATAATTGAAAAGTGTGCCTCTTTAGTAAAGAGACATTTCTGTTTATTTGTGAATTTATGGATGTCTACACACCACCAACACCAAGATGTTAAAGTCCACTTTACTTTTGCATTTAACAAAAAGTCATGTAGTACAGGTCAGTGATCAATGGCTTACATAAGCAGGTAAAAATTGATCAGACAACTACGGATTTCTCCTCAGCTACACACAAAAATGACTGGAGCCAGAATTATTGAAAATAATTTACTACCCACTTAAAGTCAGAAAAGATATGCTTCTGAGTCCCCTAAACAGAGCAGCTGTACAGCAGTATCTGATTGCATCTTTCTACATTAATTCAGCCAACTCTGAATTCAGACAGAAATCCACAAAGATAAAGACACTTGCTAGAACCCTGGGCCTTTAAACTACTCTTCTGATTTCATCTATTCATATGCTATTTTCTTAGATTATTACAGACAGTATTATACAGTTATTATTCATGTAATACTTTATCAATCATTTAGTATTTACTTTCTGGGATTATTTGATTTCCTAAAGACAATTAATGTTCTTTGATTGTATACAGCCATTTTAAAACAGTATGCAAGGGGAATAATATTTTTGAGGAAACCAATTGCTAATATTCAAATGGTTAAACTCAGTGATAAGGTATTGCATTCCTGGACCACAAATATTAAATTATATTATACCATGATAATTCAGAAAACTCCTACTCATACTTTCTTTCATTCCTGTTTTTTGTACTGAAACTGGGAGTCAAGATCTGGTTTATACATAAAATTAATCAAGAAGAGAGAGACTCAACAAAACAACATAGATCAACACTTAAAGATTTCAAATTTAAATTTGCCTTCACTGGACCAAGGGACCAGAACTCTGATATCCATGTCATTTTGAGCACCTGAGGATATCAGCATCTGTATTCTCCTTCCACCATCAACCTTCTGGGAACAGCCAGGAATTTCATATATAGAATTCCAACCTCTCCTTTTCCCAAGGACTGGAATAAACATATTTGAGTCTGATTGCTATAGATCAGCAGTTCTGTAAGAGATTATTCATGCCATACTTTTACATCTAAATATAACTAGTTTAGGATTTTCCAGTTTGACAAAAAAGAAGGTCAACCTTCTTAGGTATACTTAGGTATAACTACCTAGAGTATATAAAGAAAATAAAGCAAAGTGGCGGCAAAGTGTAAGGAGATTGAATCTTGACGCCTGCAATGATAGAAACGAATTCACTCAACCTCTCCTTTATCTGGAGGTGCTCCACTGAACCTTTGTCATGGCTGTAGCTTTTCCAGTGTGAATTTTACTGTCAAACAGATTTCAAGTATTTCATTAATTTGAGAGAATTAATATATTCTCATATATGTAAAGAGACACACTTATGACTGCTTTTCTCATGTTGAGCTTTTTTGACTGTATAAAATAGAAACAGATATAGATAACATAGAAATGTGAAATGGTGTTATGATCATGACCACAAATATCAACTATGATCCTATAAAAACATATTTGTACCCACATCCATCCATCCATCCATCCGTTTCCCCATCCACCAAGCCAAGATATTTGAAAGAAACCTAGTGCATGCAGTCCAAGCAACATGTAAGTTCAGGGAGCACAAAGGACTACTATTTTAATTTCTTTTCTTATCTTTCTTTGAAAAGGCACAATCTTTAGTACTTTGGTATGCTGTCCAAGTTTCCTTAGAATTGTTTAGAAAATATACCTAGAGACAGAAAAAACTCATTTTGGTCCACTACCAAAATGGGAGGCTTTTCACTTGACACATACGGGAGAACTAGGTGATCAGGCCCAGTCAGCACGGGTTTGTGAAAGGCATTTCCTGCTTGGCTAATCTGGTCTCCCTCAACAAGGTGACCAATGTACTGAAATGGGAAAGGATGTAGTTATTTTCTACCTAGACTTCAGTAGAGCCTTTAACACCACTCCCCACAGCATTCTCCTGGAAAACTGGCTGCTCATGGCTTGGATGGGTGTACTCTTCTCTGGGTAAAAAACTGGCTGGATGGATGAGCCCAAAGAGTTGTGATAAATGAAGTTAAATCCAGTTGGTGGCCAGTCACAAGTGGTGTTCCCCTGGGATCAGTACTGGAGCAAGGTCTATTTGAAAATTTTATGAATGATCTGGATAAGGGGATTGAGCGTGTCCTCAGTAACTTTGCAGATGGGCAGGAGTATTGATCTGCTGGAGTGTAGGAAGGGTCTACAGAGGGATCTGGACAGGCTGCATCGATGGGCTGAGGCCAACTGTATGAGGCTCAACAAGGCTCAATGCTGGGTCCTGCACTCTTGCTACAGGAAAGACACTGGTGTGCCGGAGCATACCCAAAGGGCAACAAAGCTGATGAAAGGTCTAGAGCACAAGCCTTATGAGGAATGCCTGAGGGAATGAGGGTTGTTTAGTCTGGAGAAAAAGGAGGCTCAAGGAAGATCTTAGCACTCTCTATAGCTACCTGAAAAGAGATTGTAGTGGGCGTGTGTTGGTATCTTCTCTCAAATTACAAGTAATCGGATGAGAGGAAATAGCCTCAAGCTGCACCAGGGGAGGTTTAGATTGGATATTAAAAAACAATTCTTCACCAAAAGGGTTGTCAAGCATTGGAACAGGCTGCCCAGGGAAGTGGTTGAGTCACTATCCCTGGTGGTGTTCAGAAGCAGACCAATTAAGCATAGCATGCCAAAATGCATTACAAATGGCATCATGCCAGTTTATAGACAGGCCACCTAGCAGACAGTGGCAGAATCCAGGCCTGAGTAGCAGAAAATTAAATTAAACAGAAAAAAAAATCCCTCTCATCTTCTGCTCAGAGAAGCCTCTGACTAAACATCACATTCTTGACAACAGCTAGGAAACAGCTGTAGTTTCCTTCCAGCACTTATCTCCAGCTCCTGCCCAACAGACAACAGTCTTTCATTTCAGGAGGCTCCAGCTGCCCTTCTGTTGGCTGTATATTCTCTATACTCTGAAAAGGTAAATACACAGGAGAATGTCGTCTGGCACACAAAAGTGTTTTATGGTGAGGAAGTCATGAAGTCATTTAGATGACAGCAGTGCTGTTGGGAAAATGAAATGCAATCCTCTTGAGCAGCAGCCATGAAGGTTGTCCACACTTTTATTCTAAAGCATTTGTATTTCTGTGAATCAGGCAGTTCTTCTACTTACAGTTACCCTGTGTTCCTAAGGGACTGATGTTACACAATGTAAGAGAATGCAACATCACAAAGAAGATTAAGTACACCAAGCAGGGCTCACAAAAGAACATCAGGTAACATTCTGTAAAGACTGCTATGAATTCAGAAAAAGTCAATTAAAAAGGTCTCTTCTCTGGAAGAACATTTAAGGAATACTTGGTCTTCCTCCAACAGGACAAGTAAGCGTTCATCTCTGTCTCCTTCAAGAAGAAATAAGATGTTTACTGGTCAGGGAAAGGTTTTAATTTTTACTGTCCTACATCTTTTATTTTTTCATTTGTGGTCCATTGACAAATTATTTCAATATATACAATCACTAGGCCAGCTGCACACTAACCCTACTTAAAAATGATGCTTGAAGAACTGCCTTAAAAAAATTGTAATTCAGAAGTTCTTTAATTCTGAGAAGCTTACAGGAAACTGATTATTAGAAGCCATCCTAAACTGTGGAAACTGTAAAGAGCTTCAAGAGCTTCCATATTACAGAGAAGAAATATATGTTGTGATGGATATTCTGGACAAGTAGCCTTGAAAGTTTTTCCTTTCAATCTAGAAAATAGACCTTGAAAGGAAAATTCTTATCCATTTCAGTAGAACAAGACTTTATCTATCTATAAAGGTGAATATATTTATCTTATTTTCAATTTTACTTTCTGTGTTTCCTGTGATTCAGTTTTTTTGAATTCTAGTGCTAGAACAACAAAAGGGAGAACCCAAAAAAGTCTACCCTGCCTTTATAAAAGAAGTTTTTAAACTACCTTTACTGTAGTTTCCAAAGCAGACACCACCTTTAATTAAAATAGCACCACACTGCCATGTTTGTGGACAAATGTGACATTCTGTGCACCACAGGTAAGGAGGAGCTTGAGCCTTGCACAGAGACAAAATACTGCTGTTTTCCAGCTCAGATGCATCAGGAGCATGCTCCTTGTATAGGGTGCCTCCAGCAAGAGGCAGGGCAGGCAGCAACAGGAGCTGCTATGCTGCAAAGCAGACCTACTTGCCTTCATGCAAGCCTGTTTGTTTATCATGACAGCACCTGAAGGTATGGGGAACTACCATTTTGCAGGACAAAGGCACCCCTACATAGATCTCCACATCCCTTTAATTACCAATAATTGCAGCACAGTGTAAAAACACACAATGATTAGTGAGAATTAAAGATGCTATATTAAAATACAAATAAAAAGGCAAATTTCCTTTAAAATGATAAAGATACTTAAATTGTATTTAAATAGATTTGAATTGTAAAGAACTGGAAAATTGATCACTGCTGTATTTCCCAAAACCACTATCAATGTCCACATTGCTAACATGACTTGTCCCACTAGCCCTATTTCAATTACCTAGCATTATGAGAACCAATTTTTAAAACTGCACATACAAAATCAGGTGTGTAGAGTTTTTTTAAACTGGTCAAACCCAGAAATAAATGATGCAATAAAGAGTAGGTCTTTCTTTGTCTCACTAGAACTTAAAACAACTGTATTCCTGCCTGTACTTATAAAAACTTGGTAATCCCCATTACCAGATCTAATCATTATTATGATTAAATTCAGACTGCATTCCACTTGTGTTTATTGATGCTTTCCTAGATGAAACTCAGTTTACTCTTCTCCAGCATATGCTCCTTTTTATATCTATCGTCTGACATTTGCCAGCAGCCAGAATTAGTACATTAGTTAAATACTGAACTTCAGGTGGAATGAAAGTGTAAACACCATTGATTCCTCTTCACCTGGAACACTGTCTATGAAAGATTGTCCAGTTTCTGATTAATGGGGAAGAACACTTAATACTGAAAAATCAAAAGGCAATAACAGGGCTAGACTACTAGTTTTAGTTTACTGGATAAAGTGCAATGAAGAAAAATAGTACTTTTCCACTTTCACACAGAGATCGAATGAATGTTCACCATACTCTGGAGTCAAATGTCTCTAAAATTCAAGGAGATCCTGACCACTTTTCTTTCTCTCTAAGGGAGCTCTAATTATCAAATAATGTGAAAATATTTCAGACATTCTTTACACACTGAAGTAATAAAGGTGAATTTCGCATGGAAAAAAATGTGATTGACTACAAAGCCACCTACAGTTAAATATCAAGAAGTAAACACCAGGAATTTGAGAAAATAATGCCAAAGAAAAAGTAATTTTTCTTAAGCAACACAATTATTTTCTACCCTAATTTTTCTAGACAATTCCTGGTAACTGGTAAATTTTTGATACAGCTGCTAATAGTCAAAACCACAACTAACTCGGATATTGACTTACTTTTTTCTGGTTTAAGGCAAGTTGTTTAGAGCTCTGCCTTGTTCATTTTTCATATTTAATCCTAACTCTCCATAAGCACTTGAGAAAGGAAAAAAAACTGTTGCTCATAAATTAAACACTGAACCCTAAATCTTCAGAACAGAACAGAATATGACAAGACTAGATATACTTTAGGGTTCTTTTCTCCTAGATTTGCATACATAATGTTGGCTATAATTTTTCAGGTCCCTTTAACTCTGTTGCACTTCTAACAGAACTGCAGCTGCTCTTTATTTATTTTTATCTTTTTTCTTTTCCCTTTTCATAATACACAGGCTGTCTGGCTCATTTTCAACCTATTGAAATATTTCAATTCTAAAAACAGTACAATAGGCCATAACCACTTATGTGCTTATGCCTAGGAAACCCTTCTTTCCTCCCCCCTCTCTTCTCTCCAACCTTCTGTGAATTTCTAAAATCTAGAAACAAAACTGGTAATTCAAGTGGACATCTTAAGACATCGTTTATTTTTTGCTGTTATTGCTGTTCCCTTCTGAGATTAAAATACTATATGAAACAACTTGTGGTACTTATTCTGGCACTACAAAATGCAGACATCTACACAAAGTGTGAAATTTACACAAAACCATTTAACTAAACTTTTACAAAGTTAATGTCTGTTCAGTTTCAGCCTAAGGCTTAGCAGTAGGTGAGCTGGATTTAGTCAAAAGTACATCTCAATGAGCTGTCATTAGGTCAGGGAAAACAGAAACTTGTGGTGGAGAAATGATATTAAAATCTGCCTTGTAGATCTTAAGTAGTGCTGAATTTGAGAATGGTTGTCTTTCTTCTTCCTAACATTAGTCTGTGTATAGCTTTTGGAACCTGCTATACTTAAAAGTACCATTGGAAAAAAAAAACAAACCAAAAACCTCAACAAGAAACAATCCAGAACAAATCCTGGTCAAATTTTGCCCCAGTTATAAACTTTTCACATGGCTGCAGCAAGGCCCCTTAATCTCCTCCCTCAAAGTCACATGATTTTAAAAAAGTTTTCCTTCTTTTTTATACTAAATGTTTTCCTTTTGCAGTGAAATGAACACTATAATGAACACTATTTTAAAATGCAGAATGATTCTGTATGTTACATCACATGAACCTGCAAAGCCAGGAAGAAGCGATACAAGCCTTCTGTTTGGATTGCAGAAAAGTCCAGAAATCTACGTCTATTCAGGATGTTAAATGAGGAAATCACTTTAACTGCTCTAAGTTAAGAGGCTATACCAACAGCACTGACACCCAAACCACTTGCTGTGTAACTGCCCATGAAATCTGTGGTATGTTGTCTGTCCTATATGAATACTAACATTTTTAACTTCATACCTGAGTGGCAAAAAAAGAAAGGATGATTTATCAAATGGTCCAACACTGAAACTCTCCTCAACTAAGTGGGGGTGTTGCACAAACTCTGTTGTCTTTGCGACAACATGTTATGCCTTGACACAGCTTTGACAATATAAACAATGTACTTTGGGGAGACAGGAACATAAGAAGAGACCACCCCACTGTCTTTTATTAGAAGTTATTGCCAGTATACATACTGGCAATGGAGCAAATATTCAAGCTGTGTATATATATATGTGTATATATACATATATATATATATAAAAATAAGGGAGTGGAAATTAAATAGCTATGATTCATCTAAGCATTCCCATGCTAGACTAATCCACAAAGAGCAGGTTCAACAATGATTCAGAATTGTGACTGTACCTAGTTTTGCTACTAAGTAAAAAAACAGAAATAGCTAGAACTTCCTGAAGCCATTCTTGTATCCTCATGCCCGGGAGGCCGTATCTTGCTCATATGACACCTTTCCTAGGGTCTTCAGAAGACAAGTTATAGATCCCTTCTAAAATGCCTGCACAAAGGGAAGATACATCATACTTACAGTATTATAAATATTGTTGATCTATTCAGCAGAAGCATCTAATTAATAGCACAAGCAAGATCAACTATTTTGAGAAACATTAGTTATCTCAGTCTCAACCTCTCATCTGAAATTCTGTAATTCTGAAAACTCAAATCCCACCTGACGTTTGATCATTAGGCTCATTAATCCAGTACTCCAGCCCTTAATTTTGTTGTAGGCTTCACAGTGCACCAAGTAACTGTTAACCCAAGATACACTGCAGTCACAAGCGCACAAGAATACTCAGCTGAATAAGTAACAGGGCTAGAAATGCGCTCTTTATTTTCTAAACTCCTAGCCTCATCACATTTAAAATGTGACTTAAACCTTAATTACCTTAAAACTTAAAAATCTTCAAACTTAATTATCTCTCGGAGTAATTAATGCCTCCCACAGTAACTGTGGACTCAATAACAGCAGTTGCAAGGAAAAGACAGTCCTAAACATCAAAACCCTAAGGCTTTTAGTTAAAATGTGTTTCCTAGGGCTCCTGTGCCCTCCCAAAAAGGGACTTTGGGAGCCACAGCCAAGCTGTGAAATTTGGAACATAGTCACCAGCCACAAAGTCAGGAGCCTTGAAAGCTAGGAGTACTAATATATATACTGCAGGTGGCACAGCTGCAGGCCTTTGGAAATCCAGGTTTCCCAGAAGCTTGCCCAGCCAGCTGGTGGGAATTATTTGTTTTGGGTTTTTTTTGTTTGGTTGGGTTTTTTGTTTATGATATTTGGAATAGCCAATATACCTCTGTGAAGTACTTTGGTTCTGGTGAACTGGCTTTTTCCCAGGTAACTTCATTTCAGAAGGGAATCCCAGACCTGCCCTGAACATTGCCTTTTGAGTTGCAAACCCTTCCCCTGTTAGGTTCACTGGGACCAGAAGAGATCTGGACATATTACCTGCTGCCTTTAGACCCAGAAGATGGGAAGGAAAACCAGGAGGTGAGAGTTACCAAGCTTTTCACCCAGAAGACTTGTGTCTAGGTAAGGAGCCTGCCCCAGGCCTTATGACAAAAAACCCTTCTGGAAATCTCCAATGCATTCTAGGAGTGTCTTGGTCATGTTTTAGGCAGAAAACTGTGACTTAGATTGAAAGTAATTCATCAGTTCTGAAATTACCAGTCTGAAGACTGAACAAGAGGCTCAGCAGTTGTGAATTGATGTAGGTCTACTGAAAGCTATGAAGTTAATCTCTGCATTTTTGTATTACATGGTCAGAACTGCTCAATAATATTTTTTGCCATATTTAAAGTAAACAACAAACTGAGATGAACAACTCTTATCTTCAGGTGCTTATCTGGAATTACAGCCATACAGCATGCAGGCAAGTCTCTTAGACAAGTAAGTCTGTTCATTTCTCAGGCCCTTTCTATCTGCGAGCCAAATTGCACCAATACCAAGTATTTATTCATAAACCACAGACAGGACCCGGACAAAAAACCGCACATTACCATAATGAACAACAGCCGGACATTTATGGATACTTACAAGCAAGACAACACAGAATGCTAGCTCTGCTAATATTGCTTTTGAGCATAGCTTTAGAATAATGATTTTTTTTTTAAAGATAGATTTGATCTGTAATTCAGATCACACTGTATCTTTGATTTGCTACCCCCTTCTCCTTTCGCTCTCCCTTCCCTCCTCCCTCCCCACAAAAGCTTTATATAGAGTGGCTGGAAAGCAAAGTAGGAATCTATGCAGACACTATCCATCACATTTCTGTCTTAATTGAATGACACCAGAATGAGATCGATAAAATGTAACAAGAGACAGCTTTGCATTTCCACACTCACTTATTCTCCCTCTCTATTACTGCCAGCCATTGCCGTGACCAGAAAGCCTAAGTATTGAGTTTGAACACTTCTGCCAGGCAAGCTGTTAGTATATGAATAAACTTGTCTGGAAAACAATAAAATTTATAATACTGGGAAAGGCCAAAATGTCAAAAGGCCACTGCAAGGATCCTTAAATATGCTACTTTTAAAGCTGTACTATAGAAGCATATGAAGAGTTTCTAAATAACATGAGCAGTGGTAATTCTTCAGATATTCCCTTCATTCCCCCAAGACATGTCTGTGTGCTTATGTGTGTGACCGTCTGACATGCAGTTGTGGTGACCCCTTGACACAAATCTGCAATTTCGACAATAAACCCAGACCAGCTGTGATTTCCCTATGTTCAAGGATTCTGAGATCTCCAATGCATTATTGATAACCTTGTTGCTGTGCTAAAAGCAGAGGCTGACACACTTATAATCCCAGACTTTTCCTGAAAAGCTCCAGCATCGTATACCTATCGATCGTGAGAAATAAAATGAAAAAGCCCATTCCAAACACACCTACACTTTGTGTATTGCATCTATTTCACTATGCACGCTAAGCAAAAATTTAAGCTTTTTTCAAACTTTTTTTTCCCTAACGTTCAATTACAATGATCTTGTACTCCTGACAGTGTTAAGGGTAACGCTAGATTATTGGGAGCATAATTAGCATGTCAGCTTTGAAGGCACCTTTATGTTTAAAGCCTACACTGCTGTTGTAGTTAGAGTCCCCAGGCAGAAGTAGAGCACATTCTACTAGGTATTCCGCTAACAGCAAAGCAAATCAGAGTGCCCAATGCAAACAGCTAACAGTATTTAAAAAAAAAAAAACAACAAAATGAACAAACTGATCAAGTGAACATGGTAAACAAAATGAATTATAAATTATAGACAGGAAAAGGAAAGATTTAATAATAGTAAAACATTTATATGCACAGGATACAGCTTCAGTCATGCACATCATTAGGAGGCTCCTGGGATCTGAAAACTCAAGGATTACCTATTTTCTAGTTTTAGTTTAGTATTTAAAGAAATGTTTAGATTTTGCATCACAGGAAATATTCTCTTCATGTTTCAAGACAGACTGTCATATTGCAGCTTGAAACTCAATTAGATAGTAAAACAATTACTGTACAAGTACAAGCACTTCTGCCAAGCATTATTAAAATCCAGCTGATGAGACTCTTGGCCTCTTAGCTTCAATAGATAATTCTTCATGCCTGGTTGACTATGTTGCATTGTTTCATCATTATTATGTTCATGCTTAGTCTTAGAGGAGCTTTTTTTCTTATCTTTCTTTTCCTGTACCAGCAATCAAATACAACTTGGCTGAAGGTACAAGGCTCAGACGCTCATGACTTGTCCAATTAGAAAGATTCTACAGTTCATCATTATTTAGTGAATTTAAGCATCTAACAACTGTAGCTTTTGTTGATACTGCATCTTTTAGAAAGTATATTTACACAGTAGACCCAAAGGGAGCTACTTTTCAATATTATACCAAGCTATAGCAAGTATACAAATTACATTAGCAATCACCAAATAGGCAGCATTATTGAAAGTATGCTCAAAAATATTTGTATATTTTCCTCATCTTTCAAAACAATATCTAATCCCAAGCTATCAATAGAAAAATTAAAATAAGAGTTTTTTTCTGGTTTAATGACTCTCTCGTCATGTAATGATAAAATCCAAAATACCTAAGTTTAGGACCTAAAATTTTCATTTAGGCACTGCAAGGATGCACCTCCCCTTCAGTGGTCAAGTTCAGAAAATATAAACTAGGTAGATGTTTGAAGTCCAGCAAAACCATCATACTCACATTCAAGCAAAACTAAAGCATAGACACATGCAGATGACAAAACATGCCAGAGATGGGCATCAAGTTCTTCCTCACATAAATGTAAACACCAAAGGACCTTATGAGTAGCAGAAGCAGGACAGCCTGGACAGCAGGTGTCTCCTGATGTCCAAGTGACAGGAAGCTCTCCAGGTCCACAAACTCCATCACAGGGGAAATCTCCCACATTTAAAGTGGCAACAAACTCTCAGCCCTCCTGGGAAATGATTCATCTGTAGTCTGTTTGCAAATGTAAAGGTAAGTGATTTGTGCTAATGTGTGAAAAAGGCTTCAGACTTTTCAGACACACACACCAGTGAAGTAAATTTTGAGTGTATGTGGCATGAAGCTATGGGCTGCCATCTTTCAATTACGTCACTGTAGGAGAGAGCCATAAAGTTCATTTCAACAGGCATCCAGGAGACAGCAATTTGGCAGAAGGCCACTGTTCCAACTGCATCCCTTGCAAGGCCACCACAGGACTGGGGCATGGAGACTGCGTTACACGGAGCAGCTGATGCAGCTGGCAAGATGCAGGTCTAGCTCCCACTCATCTCAACTGCAGCTGCCTGGATTTGAGGTGTAGTAGTGGTCTAATGCTTTTCTATCACCACTCCCCCTTCTTCCTCTCCCCTGTGCCAGAGCTTTGCCATGTCTGAAACCAGGCAAGGCTCAAGCTAAGAGCCTTTTCACTGGGCAATCTGAAATGGTGCAGGTATACCTCTACAGTTTAACAGCAGTGTGTGGCACAGCCTGCAGAGATATGTGAGCAAGTATAGGTGTCTTACCGAAGTCTGAACACTTCTCCTCACATACACTCACAGTTATAGTTACAGTCAGAGCAAAGATCTTAAAATACACAAAAGTGCAAGGATGATGAAATAAAATAGGCACAACTATACCAGCTAAGGGTTGCAGGTGGAAACACAGGCAAGCAGTAACCTTCTGTCTTTTGCTGGGGCAGTTTTCATTTACAAATACTTCACTAAAACAAGCTCAAGCTGTTTTGCAAAATACCATTCTTTGCTGGTACACTAGGTTGCTTCTCTTAGCTGCCTTTGAAACACAGATATTTGCATATATTTCACTCCAAACGCATGAAAGTACAGGGTCCTTAGTGAAAATTAGGGATGGGATGGAGTTCAGAATTATTGGTGCATCGCAACTCTGCTACACAGTTAAAGATTTCATAACTGAAGAAGGCTGAAAAAAAACCCAAAATTCCTTCAACAAATTTTAAACAATTCAACTTGCCAAGAATCTTATTTCACTATTTCTCTTTAGCCCAAGAAACAGCACTTACATAGCACTAAAAATTTCTGACTCCAAATATCAAGTTTTCTGTCTCCTTTTTCTCAAAAACTGTTTTTAGGAGAGAACAAATTTAAAAAGAAAAAAAAGTAAAAGTCATGTCAAAAAGAGGTATGAATTTGCTTATAGAATTTAGTAATTCTAAAGATTTTATTTAAATAACTTACGATCTTATAAAGATTGAAATGTGTAAAAATTTATACACCTTATTTAAAAATTATTTTTTAAATATAACTCTTGATAAAAGATGAAAATAAACACTTGAATAAGAAATCATGATTTTGAAAATCTTCTGAGTATAGCTAAGATTGAAGATAAGTAGGACTAAGCAACAATCACAGAGACAAATTTCATAATTGGCGCAATCTTCTACCAGAGAAACGAAAGACCCAGTTCTCTCAGTTTTGTACTACAGGATAAGAAAACAGAAAAAAATAGCATAATTTGTGAAACTATAAAAGCTTATAAAATAGTTCTTATATTTTGAAGTCTTTTTGTTTTCAGTATTTTTTTATTCATTTATTCTTATGAGGCTATTAAAACTACCTTGTAATATTAATTTAATATTTAGCTCCTTCCTTTTCTATTCTACTTTGGTATATGATGCTTAGTATACCAAATTTTGTGACATATACTCATTATCTTTATTTTAAAAAATTCTTAGGAAACAAACAAATAACACACAGGAAAGGAGTTTTTTCCGTAGTGCTCATATGAAATCTAGAAGTGTCTTACTTTCTGAATTTATTCTAGACCTTATTTACATACCATTAAAATAATATAAGTTGGAAAACATGGCTAAACGCAGCTCTGTACCAAATACCAGTTTCATTAACATGTAGAAAATATGACGAAAAATACTACGGTGCCATTCAATTCCACTGAAATAGAACTTTTTCATCAAACACACTGTAAAATATTAGGAGAGAAGGTATTGGGGCTCTAACTGGTAAATCAAAACAAAGGCTAGATTTTGTAAAGTAACTGCTAGTTAAGTTGCTAAGGAATACTTTGATATGAAAAGCTAATGTTGTACCACATGAATCAATTAACACATTATGTTACTAATATATTCCTTCATATCAGAATGGCTTCAAGCTGTTGAGGAAATAACATTTACATTATTTCAGGAAAAAAATTATGCCAGAAATCTGGGTTTTATCACATTTCTTTAAATTATGCCAGAAATCTGTTTGTTATCACATTTCTATAAAGAAATTATTGCATACACCAAAGGAAAAAGTTTACTCTGACATATTAACACTAAGAATATTTAGGGGAAGGAGAAATGCAGAGGAGGCTTGAACTTAATAATGTAGGGCCATTAATTAGCATCAAATGAAAGAAAAGCAATAAAGCAATTTTGTCACCAATTACTGACAATTTGCCTAAGTACAGCCATTAATTTTGGAAAATATAGCCCCATAAAATTAAGGGAACAAAACTATTTGAATCAATAACCTTTGATAGTCTATTTCCATTAATTTAACTTCTTTAAGGAATATCAGAAGTTTTGGAAACTTTTAATGCCTTAAGAAAAATGAAAAAACCATATGGTTATGATTTCCTATCTAAAAGTTGCTGCCTTCTGGTTTGAGGCTTTTTTTTTTTTTTTTTTTTTAATTTGTGGCTGAAAATAAGGAAAACTAGAGTGATCAAAATAGTGGCTTTGGAATTACCACAGTTAAAATATTTGTTTACTTACATTTTTTTCTATTTCTTTAATTTTTTCCCATTTACAGAGTTTTCATAAAATAATCCTGATTAGAAAGCCCAGAATATCAATGTTTAATAGCTTGATTAAGGAATCTCCAGCATTTACCAATACTGCCAATATTAACATCAGGCACTGACAGGGAATATCAATTATATTTTTGCATTGAGATATGTTCCTAGCCTTTCCCACCTCCAGCCTTAAGAAAACAACAAAAACCACCAGCAAATCCCCATCATTGACTCCCCCCCAGCTCCCATCCCATAGCAGAATCTCTTCTGACAGACAGCATCACCCACCGACTGCCATTGGCGGAGAGCAATGGCCCTGCAGATGTGGCCACAGCAGCCTTGTCTCATGCGTCCCCCCTCTGCCCCAGTGCTGTGCGCTGCTGGCTTCATAGCACAAGGTCAACCAAGTATACACAACATTTAATCGGTACAGCTACTCAGGAGCAACCTTCCTGAGAACTGGCAAGCACTGCGCCCAGCACTGGTGACAGTCTGTGCTAATGTTTTGAACATTAAAAGCAGGCAACATTTCCTAAAGCCAAAGTTTGGCAAAACTCTCCTAAGGCTGGTGATGACTTTAATTAACAAATGTACTTTCTGGAGTGCCTTCTCCCTCAGCACTCATCTGCGTTCTCTCATCAGGAAGCCAGAGCAACCTTTTGATAAGTAATGATAAGTCTTTGAGAAAGAAAAATACACGCAGAACACTCGTGTCCAAAAAACACTGGCTGAGGAAATTTACAGCATTTAATCAGCATCCATATCAATTCATAAACCTCTGGTGCTAGAGTACAAATAAACACTCTAAAGGGTTTTAGCCGCAAGGAGATAAGATCTCTCCCTGGGGAGACAGCTAGAAACTGCTCCATTGCCTTTGTGCAGACTACTGGAATGTGCTTGCTTTTCATTTCGGTCTTTGTGTCTGGCACTCAGGCCTCACAGGCAGTGTCTTAAGCCATGCAGGGTCAGGGCAAACAGAGAACTGCATTCATGGACAGATCAAGTTTATGTGAGAATCTGCTCCTCCTGTGCCCTCAATTTCCATTTGAATTGTTAATAAAATCTCAGTCTGAAAGCACATGATCCCATCAGTGGGGAAGTCATGCAGAGAATCCTCTAGCTCAGAAAAACAAAATTTCTTTATCTTTTTCATCCTCCTACATTCGTGGGAATTATGCCATGTAACCCCCTTCTAGAGTAACACCCTCCCCCAGCACAACACCTGATTGCCAGCCCATAGCTTACACTAAAAGGCGGGG